>SNQJ01S0044008.1:34034-44808 GCA_010110895.2 Picea sitchensis | reverse complement strand
ATAAACAGTGCATTCTGGATTGAATCTAGGGCATTTTACCCATACAAAATGTGTCATAAAATACAAGCTTCACTATCCAGAATAGAAACTGGAAGGACAACAACAAACTAAAGAGAGAAATTCGTGGTGGCTTAAGGGAACACATTAGCCACAAAATGTGTCATAAAAGACGAGCTTCACTACCCAGAATAGATACTGCAGGATTGCAGCAAACTAAAGAGAAATTCTTGGTGACTTAAGGGAACACCCCTCTATCTCTGTATAGTGTCAACTCCAATGTGTCTTCTGTAAGTTGAGAGCCTTGTTTAGGCAATTTGTCAGCAATTGTGTTTTCTCCGAATACATCCTTATGGTGCAAAGGAGAAACTGTCCCTTTTGCAGATTGACCTGTTCCAGTACAGGGTGTAGGGAACTTGAAGAGTAATTATACGCTATTCCAAAGCAATTCTGAGGAGGGCTACCGGACCTATTCCAGCACAGGCTGTAGGGAACCTGAAGAGAAGTGATACCCTATTCCAAATCAATTCCGAGGAGGGATTTCAAAGCCCTGAGTTCGGACCAGTTATTGGATTCCCTCCCTAAACTGAAAATTGTCCTTTTTGTTGGATACTCAGATAGAAACGGAGAAACTTCTGGAAAAACTAGTTGAGGAGGAGCTAGGGAAGCAAAAGGTTTGATGTTCTCTCTTACCTTGTACAATACTTGACAAAGTGGCATACTGTGATGATTTAAGTGGGATTTAAGTGTGATTGATGTTCTCTCTTACCTTGTACAATACTTGACAAAGTGGCATACTGTGATGAGTTAAGAGCTGGAACAACATATGTCCTATACAAACCAGTAGTCCATGCATCTAGGCCTCTAATATTTTCAGGAGCTTGAGCTTACGACGATTCCAATTTTAGAGTTTTTTTATTGAACCAAATAAGTCCATATATAATCTGACAATGCGAGATTCTTGTATGATATTATAGCAAAAGTATCCTGACCTTAATGAGTGTTCTATTTTGCAGGAGGCTGTGACTTGCACAACTAAGAAATTGGACAGTGTGTGTCATTTTTTGGGTTATCGATTTCGTGTCTCTTTACCATCAAATTTTGATTGTAACTATGCATTTGTAAGTGCAGTTTACCATTGTAATTACACAGGCCATTCAAATGTGTTTATAATATAGTGATCTAATAAAATGGGAAGCTAATCAGGAGTTTCAGAGTAATGTGTACCTTGAACAAGTTGGTGCTCTTTTCTTGTAGACTCTAGGTCAATTATCATTCTTTCTTGTCATGCATTAACTGAATGGTTACATGGCTATAGTCACAAACCTGAGTCAACCAGTTTCCAAGTGGAGGTGTGGGGCAGTTCCATTCACTATATGTCACACTATCTTTCAGATTAGACACAGTAATCTTTCCTTTTATATAGACTGTTCTTTGTTAGCATAGTCCCGAAATAGGCTTTTCTCCTTAAAATTTTCTAGAACTAATATTTTTTGTTATGCATTGTTCAATTGCCTTAGTCTATTCTTGTTTTGGTGCATACAGGCCATGTTGACCGTTGACAAGCGACCTAAAGACTGTAATGCCGTTATACCTGGAGAGCTTTCTGTCCATTCAGAAAAGATCAATCTTAAGGGAAAGCCAATTAGGTATGGCCACACTCCCTAGCCTTCTATCCCTTATTTTGTGAAAAATGCATTTGATATTTCACTACTAAACGATAAAAATGCATATCAAGAATGATACATCATGATGCCAAAATACAGTCACATACTAGGTTCATCCTCCCTACATAAGCAAGGAGAGCTAGTGTGTCCACTTTGGCTCTGATTAAGTGAAAGATTCACCAAGACTTTAAAGGTTTAATAATTAAGTGAAAGATTCGCCAAGATTTTACAAGATTTTATAATTCAGTGAAAGATTTTCCAAGTTTTTACAAGATTTTATAATTCAGTGAAAGATTCACCAAGATTTTACAAGATTATATAATCGACTAAAATATTTGCCAAAAAACTATATATACATATTATATTATTGATAAAATAGCCTTCAATTTTTCCTATGTATCACGGGGATTCACCCAATTATTATACATATAAATTTAGGGGGGGTTCTTGAAATCACCCCTGATTATTGTACTGTATTTCCTTGTTTGTTGGCAGGTTTCCGACTGACTGTTCCTTGTTCCCTACACACACTCGACAAAGTATATCAGCTATCACTCTGTTTTAACTTCATACTTTGGGGGGCTCTCTGTTAAAAATGTTTTTCATCAACCTTATGACCATTAATGATGTAAACCTATCCTTTTTCTTTAGAAGGATCAATAGCCTGAATTCCTGAAGAAAGAAGGGAGAAGAACTTTCCCTGAGAGAAGAAGTTGTATTTTCCTTTGTAAAAACCCTATTTTGGAGGATTTCCGCAGGTTGCTATATACATAGGGTGTGGAAATGCCTAATTTCCGCAGGTTTCTCTGTATATAGGGTGTGGAGTTTTCACAGGCTGCACTATAGCTAGGGTGTAGTGGCCTCCTGGACCTGGGAAAAACGAGCATCTTCTAGATGCTTCTAGAAGGAGAAGCTTCTATAGTGATGTGGCTTCCGAATGGTTTGGATATTACTCGTTTTCATGATTTAGTGGGATCATCCTAACCTCCACACCTTATCCTCTTCAACTTATAAAAGGAGAGGAGATCTCATGGAGAAAGTTATCTTGGTTGAGTTATTGAGTTTTGTAGCTGAATTTGGCTTGAGATTGTTAGCTATGTTAGATTGTCTTTGAGATTTTATTTGTCAAGATAGATTGTGAGTAGTTATCATATCCATGGTCTCAGAATCCTTGGATAAATAAGTGTGTGGGAAGAAAGGAATCATTGGAAGGAACCTTATGACATCAAGGCATCCAATTGTAATCTCTCTTCCTATTATTAATATAATACAGTGGCATGCTTCTTTCCCATAGAATTATCTTTATTTTATTGCATAATTCCTTGATCATATGCATAGGTTGTCATTGAATATATTCTCTCTGCTTTCACTTTGGTTGGTTTGTGTCTCAATGCAGAATCAATATCACAAGAGCACCAGAGCGAAACAGGAACAACAAAGATATAAGGAAGCGATGTCTAAAGGTATGCCATTTATTCCTTCTTTGGTAGTAGATTCAATAGTAGCAACTTAGGGAAAGCATCATGTCCTGTCTTGTTTTGTTCTAGATCCAGATAAATCTAGGGAGATTAGTTTATGTTCACATTCACCGATGTTCACATACCCGACACAACATAATGGTTCCCTTTACCAAAACCTGAGCTTGATAAATCAAGGGTTTTCTCTATGGACCAACACAGGGAGACTGAAGTCGACCCCCAAGATCGGGCGAGAACCTATGAGACCAATGGTGCACACACAAGGTATACCACCAATAAATTAGCAGACAAGGTGACAATTCCCATGATAGGAGAGATTAAGAGTAGAGGAGCAAGGCTTCATTTTGGTCCTGTAACAACACTTACAACGCGCAGGGTATAACCCTCATGGTTTTCCCAATCAACCGAAGAATGATGAGATAAAACAGAGCTAAGAATAACAATTGACCTTAAGCAATCCCCTTGGCATAACAACCATCAGAACCCACTGTGCAAACATTGGTAACATGAATGAACCCATACCCAAGTGAAACGATACGCACTGACAAAAAGTGTTACAAACCCAACAAACCCAACAAACCCCATAACCACAAACGACTATGTATGGTGATATGAAGCATGGAGACAACTAACCAATATGGACTGAATGGAAACCCTTCAACCAAGACCAATAAGGATGAAAGAGAGCCTTCATGGCTTCTAACACTTAGAATGATCAATGAAACTGAGACTTCAAACATTATTGCAATGAAAACCACACCAAGCATCCATTTCAGAAAAATATCGCAAATTTACACAGTTGCTAGACTTAAGGAAAGCACAGACCCATACATCACCGAGCCAATATCTATTTCATAACCAGAGCAGGTTCATGGATGGCGAAAAGACATACCTGTAACCACGAAAACCTTAAAAATGCGAGCTTGGCTGAGCAGTTCTTACTCTGCTGGAAAATCAAAGCTTAACCACAACGAACACAATTGAACAATATCCAGGGTGAAGACCAGCAGGAGGGGTATGGAGTGACGTGCAGTAAATGCACGTTGCCTCCATTCTCCAATCATTCAATTTCTTAGCACACACTATCCCACTAATCCATTAATTCATCCAATTAAACCATGCATCGAAACCAACATCCACTACTTCCCAAAGCACCACCCTATGTCACATTAATCACTGCCAACCACACCATAGCGCGCATCACATGTTTTTCCATATAAGCCAATAAATCATATAGCCACTAACCCTATTGCTAGGACTAACAACAATCCATTTAATTCCAATGCATATAGTGTGGCATATTAGTATAGTCTAGTTTGTTCCTTTTGTGGATTTTGTTCATATTGCCTTACTTCTTTTCAATTTCTCTTATCCCTTTTCAATTTCTCTTATTTGTAATAGTTCACATGAGAATTGGATATTACAAAAGTCAACCATTAAAAACGTCAACCATGACCAAGATTATCAAGTATAGCTAACTATCCTCACCCATAGTCAACCATAAACAACCATTAATACCCAAAGTTAACCACAATCACCATTATTAACTAAAGTCATTAAAATGTAACCATAGTCAATTAAAGTCAACCATAATCAACCATCATCAAACAAAGCTAGTCATAGTCAACTAAATCCAACCAAAATCAATCTATGTCAAGCATCGTCAACCAAAGTCAAACATATTCAATTAAAGTCAACCATCCCCATCAAAAGTTAGTTGTTTTCAATCAATGTAAACCAAAGTAAAAAATGTCAACCATAATCATTGCCTACAAAATTCATCCAAAATAAATCGAATTTGATCATCATCCATGAAAGTCATCTATAGTTAACCATTGTTAACTGATGTCAACCATAGTTAATAATTATTAACCAAAGTTAATACAAGTCAATCATAGCCAATCATAATCAACCATATTAATTAAAGGTGATTGAGGTCAACCAAAGTTAAACATCATTAACAAAATTCAACTAGATTTAATTGTCATCAACCAAATTCAACTATCATAAATGAAAGTCAACCATTGTTAACTAAAGTTAATGTTTGTAACCCATTGTCAACCAAAGCCAACTATAGTAAACCATTGTTAACAAAACTCATTGTTTTCAATGAAAGTCAACCAAGCTCAACCATTGTCAACCATCATTAACCAAAGTCAACCATCATCTACCAAAATTATCCAAAGTCAACTATTATCAACCAAAGTCAGTAAAAGTCAACCATCATAAACTATCATCAATCAAAGTCAACTATCATCCACCAAATTCAACCATCATGAACTAAAGTGAAACATCATCAATCAAAACCAACAAAAGTTAACCATAATCAACCATCATTAACTAAAAACCATAGTGTAGTCAAACATTGTTAGCCAAAGTCAACCATAGTCCATTTGAGTTAGAATCAATAGTAATCAATTTTAGATATCATTCATATTGATACCAATGTTATTAATTTTACAATTTTTAATATTAATTTTTAACAACAATATTACTTTTTACTATTATCATTAAATTTTTTAATATCATAATTTTTGTTAACATTGTTACCATAGATTTTGTTTTGTATTAATATCTTATTGTAATAATAATTAAAATAATAATAATAACAAATTTCAAATTATTTCTAATGGTGTATTATAGTAAGCTACTATAATATTAATTTTATTATTTTTTCATTAATATTTTCTAATTTAAGATCACGACCAAGCCAAACCCCGTAGATTTGTATGTTGAATTTTATGGAGGTGTACATATCCCACCCCCTCTCAATTAGAACCTATTACCTCTTAAGAAGAAACACATATTCTTAACCATTACTATATTATATTAAAAGTATTATTATTCTTTCTACTAATATTATTAAAAACCTCATAACCATTTCTTTTTAAATATCAATCACTTATAAGTGTATCATTATGCTCATTATTAACCAATATTGACTGAGAGTTATTGACTGGGAGGGATGGTGTAATAGTTAAATTATAAAATTTGTTGATTATTATTCATTGTGTAATCTCTGAAAAAACCTTCCACCAAATTATTTTAATCACTTTTTCACAAACAAACTAATAGCAAAATGGATTGCTCTATTCCAAATTTTGACTTGGAAATAATGGAGTAAGAGTTAGTTGTAAGTGTTAGTTGTAAGCATCAGTTGACAGAGTCAGTAGCGGAAGTAAAGTCTAGTTATTTGTGGTTTTATGTAATCGACTAAGTAGAGTAGTTTCCAATATAATGATGTAATTATTCCTCATTCAATAATATAGATCGTGAGCGGAGTCTCACTTGTGTGTTGGTTTTCTCATATTTTAAGTTGGTATCAGAGCTAATTAGAGATCCAAGAGGTCCAGCTTTCTGAGGCAATATCAGATCTCGAATTAATTGAGTAGGGGCACCGAGCGCTCCCCATGCTGTGTTAGAGGATCGCTGATCCCTTTTCCACTTACGAAATTCAGGAAAATCGCTCCCTTGCACTCCCCTTGGACGCGTCTAAGTGTGCTAGAGAACTCACACTCATGCTCACACTTTCACCCAGTGATGCAACGCTCCCTCCTCTGTTGACCATGAGAGCTAGCGCTACCCTTGCTGAATACGAGGAGCGCTGACCGTTTTAATTTAGAAAGGCGTGAGTTTGAGGTTCGCGTGAGCCTATGGGAGGCTTCACTCCACATGGTTGAGATGCCAAGTCTTGGTATCAATCCAGCAGTCGAAAGTCCCAGGCATTGGAATCCTTCTTTTGAAAATCGTGGAGGTGAAAATATGGTGCATGTAAAGCGTGAGCTTTTGGAGCATTGAAAAAGGGGCACATAGAGTTAAGTTGCCTCCTCCTCCATTCACGATTTGCATGCATGCATGAGTGTGATTTTCATGCATTTGCATGAGTTGAAATATAAAGGAGATCTTAAGTGGATGAGGTTTGAGTGAGTTTTGTTTTCTAGGAGTACTCTACCGTCATCAAGTATTTTATATTTTATATGTGAGCTTATACATGAGTGTGAGATTTTATATGTGAGCTTATACATGAGTGTGAGATTTTATATGTGAGCTTATACATGAGTGTGAAATTTTTTCTATGAGAGTTTTCTTTTATATGTAAGATTTTTTATATGAGAGATTTTTTATAAGAGAGTTTTTTTTTTATATATGAGCATGAGTTTTTTATGCATGGAGTGGTGTTAAAGTTTTCTTATATTTATTTTAAGAAAGCTAAGAACAAAGGTAGAATCAGATCAGTGGATCCAAAGGCAGAGCGACGGACTACTCAACACTTGAAGAAAGTTCAGGATCGAAGTGTGTTTGGTGATACAAGGATCCATTCTCTGATTGAACAAGCAGGCACTTGCAGATATGGCGAATCCTCTGGCGGAGACCTACCTCAATGAAGCCAACAAATTAGATGGCTCGAATTTCATTAACTGGAAATTCGAGATGCAGACGCTCATGGAAGGCTATGGTGTCTGGAACATTGCAAAGGGAACTAAAGTGAAACCTGATGTGGCTGCAGGTGCGACAACAACACAGATCCAAGATTGGGAGAAGCGTGAAAACAAGGCAAAGGTATTGTTTCACATGTCTGTTAAAGATAACATAATTCCACATATTAGAGAAGCCACAACTTTTGCTGAAATGTGGACAACACTTAAAGCCTTGTATGAAACTAGCATCACAAATATTTTAAAGAAACACAGAATGGAGTGAGCATATATCTTGGATATGGCCGCGCTCATCAGATCAAGGGACATAGAGACATTCCTGTGATATTGCCGAATGGTACTATTTGTCACATTCACAATGTTGTTTATGTACCAGGGATAAAGAAAAATTTGATCTCTGTGTCCACCATTACAGATAAGAAATTGAAGGTTGAATTCTTCAAGAATTATTGCATAGTGAAGGATCTGTTGGACCACTTCCAAACTGTTGCAACGAGATTCAGAGAAGGAGGCCTATAGAAACTTGATGTTAGAAACAAAGCACATCAAGCACTGACTTCTGCAACTATTCCAACAAATATTCTTTGGCATCAAAGGTATGGCCACATCAATCATCCTGATTTATTGTTATTACAGAAAAAGAATATGGTTGAAGGAATTCCCATGTTAAAGAATGAGAATGTTGTTTGTGATGGATGTGCATTAGGAAAGATGCACAGAGATGAATTCCCCTCTAATCCTGATAGGAAAAAGAGAGATGTGTTAGATATTGTGCATATTGTTGTTTGTGGGCCTATGAAGATTAGGTCTTTAGGAGGTGCATTTTACTTTTTGTTATTTATTGCATGAGATACACATGGGCTTATTTCCTTAGAATATTAAGTGATGTTTTCGATTACTTTAAGGTATGGCCACATCAATAATCCTGATTTATTGTTATTACAGAAAAAGAATATGGTTGAAGGAATTCCCATGTTAAAGAATGAGAATGTTGTTTGTGATGGATGTGCATTAGGAAAGATGCACAGAGATGAATTCCCCTCTAATCCTGATAGGAAAAAGAGAGATGTGTTAGATATTGTGCATACTGATGTTTGTGGGCCTATGAAGACTAGGTCTTTAGGAGGTGCATTTTACTTTCTGTTATTTATTGATGATTGCATCAGATACACATGGGCTTATTTCCTTAGAAGATAAAGTGATGTTTTCGAGTACTTTAAGGAATTCAGAACCATGGTGGAAAAGAAGATAGGAAAATACATCAAAATCCTCTGTTGATATCAAGGGGGAGAGTATAAATCAGGGGACTTCATCAAATATTGCAAAGATCATGGAATAGTACAACAATTTACAGTACTTCACACTCCATAGCAGAATTGAGTTGCTGAAAGGAAAAACAGAACTCTGGTAGAGTGTGCACGCAGTATGATGAAAGGTAAGAATCTTTCAAATGCATTTTGGGCTGAAGCCATAAATAATGCAGTTTATTTAAAGAATAGAATCCCAACAAGGTGTCTTGATAATGTTACTCCTTTCAAAGCCTTGTATGGTTCCAAACTTGTAGTTCACAATTTGAAAGTATTTGGGTGTAAGGATTTTGCTCATATTCCAAAGGAGAATAGGAAGAAATTGGATTCTAAAGCCATTAAATGTATTTTCATTGGGTATTGTTCTGAATTCAAAGCATACAAATTGTTTGATCCTTCTACTCACAAAGTATTTGCAAGTAGAGATGTACTTTTCCATGAGTAGGAAGCAGGAAATCATGACAACAACAGTCATGAGGAATGACATAGACTTCTTGATGAAGGAGTTAAAGAAGAGAAACAACAACCACCATAGAAACAACCACAACCAAAATGACAACAACAACAACAACAAGAAGGACTCAGTGATATGGACACTTCAAGCAGTCACAGTTCACCTAGACGCGAAGACAGATATTCACAAAGTGGGGAGGAAGATAATCAGTTGAGAAGATCGTCATGACAAGTTCGGCTCCCTGAGAGGTATAGAGACTATGCCCTACTGAGTAGCATTTCAAATGTCATAGAACCCATGAGTTTTGATGAATCTAATGAACATGATGAATGGCGAAATGCAATGGAGGAAGAATATGAATCTATAATGAAAAACAATACCTGGGAATTGACTGAATTGCCTAAACATAAAAATCCCATTGGATGCAAATGGATATACAAACCCAAGTTTAAATCAAATGGTAGTATAGACAAATATAAGGATAGATTGGTTGCAAAGGGGTATTCACAAACAAAAGGTATTGATTATGTTGAAACATTTGCACCAATAGCTAAATTGAATACTATCAGATTGTTAATTGCTTTAGCTACAAAGTATCATTGGACGCTGCACAAATTAGATGTTAAATTTGCATTTTTGAATGGTGAGTTAAATGAGGAGGTTTACCTTACTCAAACTGAAGGGTTTGTGGAACAAGGGAAAGAACACTTAGTGTGCAAGTTAAAGAAAGCATTGTATGGAATAAAATAGGCACGTAGGTTATGGTATGAGAATATAGACTCTTTCTTTCTTCAATAGGGTTTTATGAGGAGAAAGAATGATCCAAATCTATATACCAAATTTGATGAGAAAGTATATATAATATTGATTTCCTTATATGTTGATGATTTGATAATTACAGGAAATGCAGAGAAATTAATTGATGAAATCAAGGAGCAGTTGTCAAAAGTTTTTGAAATGAAAGATCTTGGTGAATTACATTACTGCCTAGGTGTAGCGCACCTTTTCAGCTACCAAGGTTTAATCGCTATTAAGAGAAGGTTATAACAACACTCTATACATAACTCATTTAAGCACAGAGTAAAACATATTATTTACTACTATAATTAACAATCCATAACATTCCATATTAATTCGTATACATAGCGGAAATCATGATAACATAAACAGTAGAGTCATGCAAAACATGATAAAAACATAATCAGATACTTATTTTTTAACAGTTGTAGAATCCACCAACCAAGTGCAGGCCTTCCATGAACTTCCCAGCGTTAGACCGCACTGCTCATCAGCTCAACAATGGGTCACCCCCGAGCTAGGACTAAGCTCCACCCCAAGGCAAGGAAATCTAGGCTAGGCTGAGGTTACAGGGAAAACAACACACAACCACAAGGAAGGAATTATCTCCAAGGAACCTCCCACGCTCACTGCCCAC
>SNQJ01S0044008.1:3588-20457 GCA_010110895.2 Picea sitchensis | reverse complement strand
ATCATTGATTTCTAGCCTCCCTTGCTACAAGACACCTTAATTGACACTATCCATACCACCACCGGTAATCAACATCATACCTCTTACCTTGTTGGGTGCACAAGGCAGAATCCTGCTCAGGCTAAATGGTTTTCAAAAGCTGGCATGCACAAGCATTTTCCTCATTTATTGAGGAAAGTGGGGACACTTTTGGGATTAAACATGGAGGAATTGGGCAACCCAACAAACATCCATGTGAATCCCAAGAAAGATGCACTCCCTCAGCCAACGAGATTCTTGGAAGGCTCACTCTCTCAACTTATTGGAGGATAAGAACAATTAGGCACAAGTCCTAAGGAAGTAGTTGATCAGATCTAACTAACTAGCTATTAGAAGCTACCCGCAGTTTGACCCATTCAAGCCATCATGTAATAACATGCATATATATAAGCTTGTCCTTTATTCTAAATAGAGCGATGATTGTTTGTTCTTAGTTTAGTTATAATATTCATGTTTTTATGTTCTAGTTAAATTCTTGAGTGTTGTTATTGCAAATCAAGATATTCGGTGAACTTGGACTTTAAATCTCAATTAGAACATCTACATGTAAATTCTAATAATAAATATCTAAAAACCAGTTATAAATAAATATTAAATGTTGAAATTTGATATTTATTTATGTTAATTAAATATAAAATTTAGGAAAATTGAATGTTTTCATCCTCTTTTAATTAAGTATAAATCATTATAGTTAATTATAATGTTGTTGTTTGAGTTACAATTTTAAACCTAGTTTATTTTTTGAAAACTTAAAAACCCAACTAAAAATTATAATATGAAATTTATCTTCTTAAAAAATTATTACTTTCTTAAATAATAAATTATAAAAAAATTTAAAATAGTAAAAATGTTTTCAAATAAAATAATAAGATTTACCTTTCAACAATGCTATAAATGCATTTTCATAAATTATATACAATATATATAAATTTCATGCATTTTCATAAATTATATATAATATATATAAATTTCTTGAAAGAAAAATAATTCATTTCAACGTTCTCTATCTATTTGATTAAAAATAACAATAACATAAGTATTTGGGTTATTTTGTTTCCCGATTTCAACTCACGTTGATTAATATTTGTCCAAGATTCTCATATATTCATAAAAACATATTATTTCCCCAGCCTAAATTGCCCAAATTTCCAAATAAAGTAATTTTTAATAGAATAAATACTTAAAATATGAGAAAACCAACATACAGGTGAGACTTCGCTCACGATCTATATTATTAAATGAGGATTGATTACATCATTATATAGGAAACTACTTTACTTAGTCAGTTACATCAAACCATGGATAACTAGACTCTACTTACGCTATTGACTTTGTCAACTGATGCTTACAATTGAAACTTGCAACTGACTCTTACTCCATTATTTCCAAGTCTCCCCCTTAATGGAGAATGGATTGACTTCTACACCTAACATCTCCCTAAACATCTCAAACTTAATCTTTCCAAGAGGCTTAGTGAAAATATCAGTAGCATTTTCACTAGTATTACAATACATAAGAGCTATTTCATTAGACTACAACTTTTCTCGAACAAAATGAAACTGAGCATCAACATGCTTTGTCCTTGCATGAAAATTTGGATTCTTCGCAATATCGATTGAACTTTGATTATCACATTTGATCATTGTATGTTTCTTTTGTTCTTTTCCAACATCTTGAAGAAGTCTTCTCAACCAAACATCTTCACAAGTTGTTGCACACAAGGCTTTATATTTTGCTTCAGTAAAAGACAAAGATACAGTAGGTTGCTTTTTACTACTCCATGAAACAACCCTGGATCCAATGCCAAACACATATCTAGTGGTTGATCTTCGATCATCCGGATTGCCAGCCCAATCTGAATCTGAGTAACCTGTCAACTCAACATCAGATGCATCAGTATGCTGAATACCATAATCAAGTGTTCCTTTTAGATATTTGAGTACCGTCTTTGTTGCATTCCAATGGATTTCTAGAGGTTTCGCCATAAACTGACTTAACACACTCACAGAATATGCAATATCAGGTCTGGTTGTGGTGAGATAATTCAAACTACCCACCATCTGTCTATACATAGTTCCATTCGCCTCCTTCGAACCATCATCACAAGAAAGTTTCACATTTTGTTGCATGGGAACAATAGAAGATTTATATTGATCCATTTTAAATATCTTAAGTACTTCTTTGACATACTTACTTTGAAAAACAAAAGTTTGGCCTGTATTTCTCCAAACTTTAAGACCTCGGCAGTAATGTAACTCACCAAGATCTTTCATTTCAAAAACTTTTGACAACTGCTCCTTGATTTCATCAATTAATTTCTCTGCATTTCCTGTAATTATCAAATCATCAACATATAAGGAAATCAATACTATATATCCCTGCTCATCAAATTTGGTATATAGATTTGGATCATTCTTGCTCCTCATAAAACCCTGTTGAAGAAAGAAAGAGTCTATATTCTCATACCATGACCTAGGTGCCTATTTTATTCCATACAATGCTTTCTTTAACTTGCACACTAAGTGTTCTTGCCCTTGTTCCACAAACCCTTCAGTTTGATTAAGGTAAACCTCCTCATTTAACTCACCATTCAAAAATGAAGATTTAACATCTAATTTGTGCAGCGTCCAATGATACTTTGTAGCTAAAGAAATTAACAATCTAATAGTATTCAATTTATCTACTGGTGCAAATGTTTCAGCATAATCAATACCTTTTGTTTGTGAATACCCCTTTGCAACCAATATATCCTTATATTTGTCTATACTACCATTTGATTTAAACATGGGTTTGTATATCCATTTGCATCCAATGGGCTTTTTATGTTTAGGCAATTCAGTCAATTCCCAGGTATTGTTTTTCATTATAGATTCATATTCTTCCTCCATTGCATTTCGCCATTCATCATGCTCATTAGCTTCATCAAAACTCATGGGTTCTATGACATTTGAAATGCTACTCAGTAGGGCATAGTCTCTATACCTCTCGGGGAGCCGAACTTGTCGTGACGATATTCTCAACTAATTATCTTCCTCCCCACTTTGTGAATATCTTTCTTCGCATCTAGGTGAACTGTGATTGCTTGAAGTGTCCATATCACTAAGTCCTTCTTGTTGTTTTTGTTGTTTTTGTTGTTTTTGTTTCGGTTGTGGCTATTGCTATGGTGGTTATTGTTTCTCTTCTTTAACTCCTTCATCAAGAAGTCTATGTCATTCCTCATGACTGTTGTTGTCATGATTTCTTGCTTCCTGCTCATGGAAAAGTACATCTCTACTTGCAAATACTTTGTGAGTAGAAGGATCAAACAGTTTGTATGCTTTGAATTCAGAACAATACCCAATGAAAATACATTTAATGGCTTTAGCATCCAATTTCTTCCTATTCTCCNTGGTGCAAATGTTTCAGCATAATCAATACCTTTTGTTTGTGAATACCCCTTTGCAACCAATATATCCTTATATTTGTCTATACTACCATTTGATTTAAACATGGGTTTGTATATCCATTTGCATCCAATGGGCTTTTTATGTTTAGGCAATTCAGTCAATTCCCAGGTATTGTTTTTCATTATAGATTCATATTCTTCCTCCATTGCATTTCGCCATTCATCATGCTCATTAGCTTCATCAAAACTCATGGGTTCTATGACATTTGAAATGCTACTCAGTAGGGCATAGTCTCTATACCTCTCGGGGAGCCGAACTTGTCGTGACGATATTCTCAACTAATTATCTTCCTCCCCACTTTGTGAATATCTTTCTTCGCATCTAGGTGAACTGTGATTGCTTGAAGTGTCCATATCACTAAGTCCTTCTTGTTGTTTTTGTTGTTTTTGTTGTTTTTGTTTCGGTTGTGGCTATTGCTATGGTGGTTATTGTTTCTCTTCTTTAACTCCTTCATCAAGAAGTCTATGTCATTCCTCATGACTGTTGTTGTCATGATTTCTTGCTTCCTGCTCATGGAAAAGTACATCTCTACTTGCAAATACTTTGTGAGTAGAAGGATCAAACAGTTTGTATGCTTTGAATTCAGAACAATACCCAATGAAAATACATTTAATGGCTTTAGCATCCAATTTCTTCCTATTCTCCTTTGGAATATGAACAAAATCCTTACACCCAAATACTTTCAAATTATGAACTACAAGTTTGGAACCATACAAGGCTTCGAAAGGAGTAACATTATCAAGACACCTTGTTGGGATTCTATTCTTTAAATAAACTGCATTATTTATGGCTTCAGCCCAAAATGCATTTGAGAGATTCTTACCTTTCATCATACTGCATGCACACTCTACCGAAGTTCTATTTTTCCTTTCAGCGACTCAGTTTTGTTGTGGAGTGTGAGGTACTATAAATTGTTGTACTATTCCATGATCTTTGCAATATTTGATGAAGTCCCCTGATTTATACTCTCCCCCTTGATATGAACGGAGGATTTTGATGGATTTTCCTATCTTCTTTTCCACCATGGTTCTGAATTCCTTAAAGTACTCGAAAACATCACTTTATCTTCTAAGGAAATAAGCCCATGCGTATCTCATGCAATCATCAATAAATAACAGAAAGTAAAATGCACCTCCTAAAGACCTAGTCTGCATAGGCCCACAAACATCAATAAGCACAATATATAACACATCTCTCTTTTTCCTATCAGGATTAGAGGGGAATTCATCTCTGTGCATCTTTCCTAATGCACATCCATCACAAACAACATTCTCATTCTTTAACATGGGAATTCCTTCAACCGTATTCTTTTTCTGTAATAACAATAAATCAGGATGATTAATGTGGCCATGCCTTTGATGCCAAAGAATATTTGTTGGCATAGTTGCAGAAGTCAATGCTTGATGTGCTTTGTTGCTAACATCAAGTTTGTATAGGCCTCCTTCTTTGACTCTCGTTGTAACAGTTTAGAAGTGGTCCAACAAATCCTTCACTATGCAATAATTCTTGAAGAATTCAACCTTCAAGTTCTGATCTGTAATGGTGGACACAGATATCAATTTTTTCTTTATCCCTGGTACATAAACAACATTGTGAATGTGATGAATAGTACCATTCGGCAATGTCACGGGAATGTCTCTATATCCCTTGATCTGATGAGCGCGGCCATCTCCAAGATATATGCTCGCTCCATTTTGTGTTTCTTTAAAATTAGTGTACCACATATTAATACATGTCATATGTATTGATGCTCCGGAATCCACAAACCAAGCATCAGAATCATTCGTTTCAGCAGATAAAGCAACGTTAGACACAAACAGCCTAAGATCCCATGAATCAAAATTCGAGGGTACATCAATATCATCACTAGCAATAAATAATATGAGATCATGATTTGAAGATTGTTCTACATAATGACCTGAATGTGTTATAGGTTTATTCCTAGCCTCATCACTCTTCTTCTTATGATAGTCTTTAACAATATGTCCAGGTCGACCACAATAAAAACAAATCTTTGACTCAGTCCTGTTAGATTGCATACCTTGATTCAGTCTTGGAGATTGTCTTCTCTGCGATGGACTACCTCTCTGCCATGAACTGCCTCCTTTGCCTCTTTCTCCTGATCTCCCTCTCGTGGATCTCTTGTTTGACCACAGTGCCAAATATTTATTCTGGGGCTTCAAATTCTCGCGCCTCTCTTCCTCTTGCAACAAAATACCTGTCAGTTCCTCAAACGTAGGAGGTTTCTCCCTTGTTGTGAGACTTGTTATGAACATCTGATAATCTTCTAGGATACCATTTAAGGCAATAGTGACCAGATCAGTGTTGGAAATAGTTTTCCCTATATTTACTAGCTTGTCTTTCACCTCTTTAATACGACCCAAAAATGAACTAACAGATTCATTTCCATCCATCTTAATGCCTAGCAATTTAGTTTTCGGGAACAAATGTGATTTGTGATGCTAGTTTCATACAAGGCTTTAAGTGTTGTCCACATTTCAGCAGAAGTTGTAGCTTCTCTAATATGTGGAATTATGTTATCTTTAATAGACATGTGCAACAGTACATTTGCCTTGTTTTCGCGCTTATCCCAATCTTGGATCTATGTTGTTGTCCCACCTACAGCCGCATCAGGTTTCACTTTAGTTCCATTTGCAATGTTCCAGACACCATAGCCTTCCATGAGCGTCTGCATCTTGAATTTCCAGTTAATGAAATTCGAACCATCTAATTTGTTGGCTTCATTGAGGTAGGTCTCCGCTAGAGGATTCGCCATATCTACAAGTTCCTTCTTGTTCATTCTGAGAATGGATCCTTGTATCACCAAACACACTTCGATCCTAAACTTTCTTCAAGTGTTGAGTAGTCCGTCGCTCTACCTTTGAATCCACTGATATGATTCTACCTCTGTTCTTAGCTTTCTTAAAATAAATATAAGAAAACTTTAACACCACTCCATGCATAAAAAACTCATGCTCATATATAAAAAAAAAAAACTCTCTTATAAAAAAGCTCTCATATAAAAAGTCTTACATATAAAAGAAAACTCTCATGGAAAAAATCTCACACTCATGTATAAGCTCACATATAAAATCTCACACTCATGTATAAGCTCACATATAAAATATAAAATACTTGATGACGGTAGAATACTCCTAGAAAAAAAAACTCACTCAAACCTCATCCACTTAAGATCTCCTTTATATTTCAACTCATGCAAATCACACTCATGCATGCATGCAAATCGTGAATGGAGGATAAGGAGGCAAATTAACTCTACACGCCCCTTTTTCAATGCTCCAAAAACTCACGCTTTACATGCACCAGGTTTTCACCTCCATGATTTTCCCCAGATTTTCACCTCCACAATTTTCAAAAGAAGGATTCTAGTGCCCGGGACTTTCTACTACTAGATTGATACCAAGACTTCACATCTCAACCACATGGAGTGAAGCTTCCCACAGGCTCACGCGAACCTCAAACTCATGTCTTTCTAAATTAAAATGGTTAGCGCTCCACGTATTCAGCAAGGGTAGCTCTAGCACCCATGTTTAACGAAGGAGGGAGCGTTGCATCGCTGGGCGAAAGTGTGAACATGAGTGTGATTTCTCTAGCATGCTTAGACACATCCAAGGGGAGCGCAAGGGAGCAATTTTCCTGAATTTCGTAAGTGGAAAAGGGATCAGCGCTCCTCTAACACAACATGGGGAGCACTCGACGCCCCTACATAATTAATTCGAGATCTGATCTCGCCTCAGAGAGTTGGACCTCTCGGATCTTTAATTCACTCTGATACCAACTTAAAATATGAGAAAACCAACATACAAGTGAGACTCCGCTCACGATCTATATTATTGAATGAGGATTGATTACATCATTATATAGGAAACTACTCTACTTAGTCAGTTACATCAAACCACAAATAACTAGAATTTACTTACGCTACTGACTCTGTCAACTGATGCTTACAATTGGCACTTACAAGACTCTTACTCCATTATTTCCAAGTCAAATATGGAATAGAGCAATCCATTTTGCTATTAGTTTGTTTGTGCAAAAGTGATTAAAATAATTTGATGGAAGGTTTTTTCAAAGATTACACAATGAATAATAATCGACAAATTTTATAATTTAACTATTACACCATCCCTCCCAGTCAATAACTCTCGGTCAATATTGGTTAATAACGAGCATAATGATACACTTATAAGTGATTGATATTTAAAAAGAAATGGTTATGAGGTTTTTAATAATATTAGTAGAAAGAATAATAATAATTTTAATATGATATAGTAATGGTTAAGAATATGTGTTTCTTCTTAAGAGGTAACAGGTTTGAATTGAGAAGGGGTGGAATATGTACACCTCCATAAAATTCAACATACAAATATACGGAGTTTGGCTTGGTCATGATCTTAAACTAGCAAATATTAATGAAAAAATAATAAAATTAATATTATAGTAGCTTACTATAATACACCATTAGAAATAATTTGAAAGTTGTTATTATTATTATTTTAATTATTATTACAATAAGATATTAATACAAAAGAAAATCTATTGTAACAATGTTAACAAAAATTATGACATTAAAAAAGTTAATGATAATATTAAAAAGTAATATTGTTGTTAACAATTAATATTAAATTTGTAAAATTAATAACATTGGTGTCAATATGAATGATATCTAAAATTGATTACTATTGATTCTAACTCAAATGGACTATGGTTGACTTTAGCTAACAATGGTTGACTACACTATGGTTTTTAGTTAATGATGGTTGATTATGGTTAACTTTTGTTAGTTTTGATTGATGATGTTTCACTTTAGTTCATGATGGTTGAATTTGGTGGATGATAGTTGACTTTGATTGATGATAGTTTATGATGGTTGACTTTTACTAACTTTGGTTGATAATAGTTGACTTTGGATAACTTTGGTAGATGATGGTTGACAATGGTTGAGCTTGGTTGACTTTCATTGAAAAAAATGAGTTTTGTTAACAATGGTTTACTATAGTTGGCTTTGGTTGACGATGGGTTACAAACATTAACTTTGGTTAACAATGGTTGACTTTCATTTATGATAGTTGAATTTGGTTGATGACAATTACATCTAATTGTTAATGATGGTTAACTTTGGTTGACCTCAATCACCTTTAATTAATATGGTTGATTATGATTGGCTATGATTGACTTGTATTAACTTTGGTTAATAATGATTAACTATGGTTGACATTAGTTAACAATGGTTAACTATAGATGACTTTGGTGGATGATGATCAAATTCGATTTATTTTGGATGAATTTTGTAGACAATGATTATGGTTGACATTTTTTTACTTTGGTTTACATTGATTGAAAACAACTGACTTTTGATGGGGATGGTTGACTTTAATTGAATATGTTTGACTTTGGTTGACGATGCTTGACATAGATTGATTTTGGTTGGATTTAGTTGATGATGTTTGATTATGGTTGACTTTAATTGACTATGGTTACATTTCAATGACTTTAGTTAATAATGGTGATTGTGGTTAACTTTGGGTATTAATGGTTGTTTATGGTTGACTATGGGTGAGGATAGTTAGCTATACTTAATAATCTTGGTCATGGTTGACGTTTGTAATGGTTGGCTTTTGTAATATCCAATTCTCATGTGAACTATTACAAATAAGAGAAATTGAAAAGGGATAAGAGAAATTGAAAAGAAGTAAGGCAATATGAACAAAATCCACAAAAGGAACAAACTAGACTATACTAATATGCCATACTATATGCATTGGAATTAAATGGATTGTTGTTAGTCCTAGCAACAGAGTTAGTGGCTATATGATTTATTGTCTTATATGGAAAAACATGTGATGCGTGCTATGGTGTGGTTGGCAGTGATTAATGTGACATAGGGCGGTGCTTTGGCAAGTAGTGGATGTTGGTTTCGATGCATGGTTTAATTGGATGAATTAATGGATTAGTGGGCTAGCGTGTGCTAAGAAATTGAATGATTGGAGGATGGAGGAAACGTGCATTTACTGTACGTCACTCCATATCCCTCCCACTGGTCTTCACTCTGGATATTGTTCAATTGTGTTCGTTGTGGTTAAGCTCCGATTTTTCGGCAGAGTAAGAACTGCTCGGCCAAACTCACATTTTTAAGGTTTTCGTGGTTACAGGTATGTCTTTTCGCCATCCATGAACCCACTCTAGTTGTGAAATAGATATTGGCTCGGTGATGTATGGGTGTGTGCTTTCCTTAAGTCTAGCAACTGTGTAAATTTGCGATATTTTTCTAAAATGGATGGTTGGTGTGGTTTTCATTGCAATAATGTTTGAAGTCTCAGTTTCATTGATCATTCTAAGTGTTAGAATCCATGAAGGATCTCTTTCATCCTTATTGGTCTTGGTTGAAGGGTTTCCATTCGGTCCATATTGGTTGGTTGTCTCCATGCTTCATATCACCATACATAGTCGTTTGCGGTTATGGGGTTTGTTGGGTTTGTTGGGTTTGTAATACTTTTTATCACTGCGTATCATTTCACTTGGGTATGGGTTCATTCATGTTACAAATGTTTTCGCAATGGGTTATGATGGTTGTTATGCCAAGGGGCTTGCTTAAGGTCAATTGCTATTCTTGGCTCTGTTTTATCTCATCATTCTTCGGTTGATTGGGAAAACCATGAGGGTTATACCCTGGACATTCTAAGTGTTGTTACGGGACCAAAATGAATCCTTGCTCCTCTGCTCTTAATCTCTCCTATCATGGGAATTGTCACCCTGTCTGCTAATTTATTGGTGGTATACCCTGTGTGTGCATCGTTGGTCTCAGAGGTTCTCGCTCGATGTTGGGGGTCGACTCCAGTCTCCATGTGTTGGTCCACAGAGAAAACCCGTGATTTATCAAGCTCAGGTTTTGGTAAAGGGAACCATTATGTCGTGTTGGGTATGTGAAAATAAACTAATGTGAACATAAACTAATCTCCCTAGATCCACTTGGATCTAGAACAAAACAAGACAGGACATGACGCTTTCCCTAAGTTGCTACTATTGAATCTACTACCAAAGAAGGAATAAATGGCATACCTTTAGACATCGCTTCCTTATATCTTTGTTGTTCTTGTTTCGCTCTGGTGCTCTTTTGATATTGATTCTGCAGTGAGACACAAACCAACCAAAGTGCAAGCAGAGAGAATATATTCAATGACAACCTATGCATATGATCAAGGAATTATGCAATAAAATAAAGATAATTCTATGGGAAAGAAGCATGCCACTATATTATATTAATAATAGGAAGAGAGATTACAACCGGATGCCTTGATGTCGTAAGGTTCCTTCCAACGATTCCTTTCTTCCCACGCACTTCTTGCTCCAAGGATTCTGAGACCATGGATATGATAGCTACTCACAATCTATCTTGACAAAGCAAAGCTCAAAGCCAATCTAACCAAGCTAAAAATCTCAAGCCAAATTCAGCTACAAAACTCAATAACTCAACCAAGCTAACTTTCTCCATGAGAGCTCCGCTCCTTTTATAAGTTGAAGAGGATAAGGTGAGGAGGTTAGGATGATCCCACTAAATCATGAAAGCGAGTAAGATCCAAACCGTTCGGAAGCCACCTCACTATAGAAACTTCTCCTTCTAGAAGCATCGAGAAGATGCTCGTTTTTCCCAGGTCCAGGAGGCCGCTACACCCTAGCTATAGTGCAACCTACGAAAACTTTGCACCCTAGATATAGAGAAACCTATGGAAATCAAGAATTTTCGCACCCTATGTATATAGAAACCTACGGAAATCCTCCAAAATAGGGTTTTTACAAAGGAAAATACAACTTCTTCTCTCAGGGAAAGTTCTTCTCCCTTCTTTCTTCAGGAATTCAGGCTATTGATCCTTCTAAAGACAAAGGATAGGTTTACATAATTAATGGTCATAAGGTTGACGAAAATAATGTGTAACAGAGATCCCCCCAAAGTATGAAGTTAGAACAGAGTGATAGCTGATATACTTTGTCGAGAGTGTGTAGGGAACAAGGAACAGTCGGTTGGAAACCTGCCAACAAACAAGGAAATACAATACAATAATATATCATCATTGAGGTAGGCATTCCCATACTCAGAATACAAATGAATCAAAGCATAAATGTCGACATTTGAAGATCCATGTCAAGTAATACAAGTCATGGCCCCCAAACATACATTGTGGATCCATGCCAATATGATTCAAATATGAACATAGCCACCAAAAATACACTATGGATCTATGTGTTAAAGACTCAAATTTGAACATAGCCATGAGACATACAATGTGGATCTATGCAACAATACAAATTGAATATACTCCAACGCAACCTGAATCTGTGAGAAAATATTCAGGGTCTTCATCTCTACCACTCTATAGTACAGATCTAACCATGTGAATACATGTGTTGAAGTCGAACATGGTAGAAACCACTTGATTACCGATCATTAGTGAATATCGTTAACAAGTGTGAGAGAAATCACCATTAATGTCAATGACTCCCAAGGTACTCTAGTACAATCCAACGAATGTGAATCAATGATCTGAGGTCGAACACTCGGTGGAATCTCCCGATCAGGGGTCAATAATGAAAACCCACTGTCAAAAGTGAGGAAACCTACCATTGAGGCATGCAAGTTTCAAGGTACCAATTAGTTTCTAAGTCTAATTCAAGGATAATGAGTTGAAGTCAACAGGAAAAGACTGATCACAGGAGGGCCTTAATGTATCCCCCATCAATGACATGAAATAGGTAGCACGATTTGATGTAAATAAGAGTAACAAGTGATTCAAGACTGACTCAGGGATGGTTGATGTAATAGAAGGCTTAAGGACTGAAGGGATGGCCGATGTAATATAAGGATTAAGGACTGAAGGGATGGCCAACGCAATAGAAGGATTTTCAGGTTGAACTTATTTTTTGAACATATTGACGACACGACAACTGTCTTTGAAAAAGTAACTCAATAACAGGGATCACATACCAATTTGTAATCTTATAAAGGAGTATGATCAAGAGACAAGCATATTTTCCAACCTAGACACAAGGCGAGTGAAAGGGTGTCATGTTCAAAAGTGACTCTTCCATAGAATACAGGTTTATACACATTTCTTTCCCAATTTTCCCCCCACCATTTCTGGAGAGTACCTCTTTATTTTTACGCAATCTTGATAAGGATAACATATGCTTGTAATGTAAGCTCATCCCTCGGATGAGTCCCTTGGATTATGTTTAACAAACCCTAGGAAGGAGTGGTTCAGTCCCATATGGGTCTTTCGATGTTTTTTTAATGAGTCCAAAGAAAGAAAACTCGAGGGGTTTTCATGTTTAGAGAGTCTGAAAAACACTTAAAGAGGACTTTCTCAGTTCCTTTTTCATAAATTAGTCTGATGATACTGAAAAAGAGATAAAATATCACTCAAAAGACATGTTTTCTAATACTTTAACGAGATGAAAATAAAAAGATCGCTCGGCAATATTTTCATGTTTAGAGAGTCTGAAAAGAGCTTAAAGGGAACTTCAGGGGGTTTCTTTTTTGTAAAACCTTTACGAGCCTGAAAAAGTGATAAAATTTTACTCGGTTACATTCTCATCGATTTGCAAGCACGAGAAAGAAAAAATACTAAGCTTGGGATGGTTTTCATTTTTACACAAGCTTTAAAACAAAATGAAACTATGCTTGGGATAGATTTTATTTTTGCATAATCTTAAAAACTAACCAATACTATGCTTGGACCTGGTTTCATTTTTACACAAGATTGAATTGTTACAAGGGAAAAACTCTCTATGGCCAAGGGTAAACCACAACAGAAAGGTATGACTGTAGAAATCAACTCAATTCCAACATGTGTTATATAAACTAATGTGCAATACGAGGAATAAGCCTACCTCGATCCAATCATTTGATGTCGTTCCACCATTGAGCTCTTTGACCCAAGGATTTACACCTGGAAGAAGTTCTTAACAAACAAGCGATGCAAGTATATAGTGACAATATATAAAATGAGTTAGAACATCAGATAACACAATCCATTAATAAACATTACAAACATTCCCATGGATAATAATAATATATTTGCAAGATATCGATAGGACGAGAAAGGAGTATTTCTATTAATAATTGATCAACAGAAGTATCAACATTATAGACTTATGTGTCAACACGGTTTGAAACCAATAAACCAAACTCCTTCCAACTGGGTCTCCACCACTTTAATCCTCCACCAAAGGTAAGCTCATAGAAAATAGATAATGAGGTCCTCTTGACAATAAGGGAAGAGCTTGGGGGTTGAAAACTGTGTTCAGACTTGAGGGACAAAGGGATGCAGACTCAATATGAAGTAATTTCTTCAAAGTAACTTTTCTCTCAAAGTTGAATTCTTTCTCTACTTTTTCCATAGCTTGAAATTGTGCTCTTATAGCCTCTAGAATGCAACTGAAGGGCCGAGTCAGAATGTTTCCAGTATATGGAAGGCCAAAGATCAGAGATCTTCTGTCATGACATGGAAACCTGACCTCATTTTGTATTTTCTGACACAAATCTTGATATACGCTATCTGTAGTAGAGCAGCAAGCGTATACGCATCTTGCAAAGTAGTTAGAAAGCGTATATGTGGAAAAATATATAATTTTGGCTCTGGGTTTATCAAAAAGGGGGTTGATAAGTCTGCATTGGGAAATGGAAAAAGGCCCTCTATGCAAGATAGCAATGGTGAGGCAAATATTGCTATAGCAGATGCCCCCTAATGTGTGAGATTATAGGAGTATCTGCGATGGCCAAAATACATTATAAATAACCCAGAAGTGGAGTGGTAGAGAACCAGCTGGACGAACTCAATTGCTCATTACATTATGCACTGACTTTTCATACATGGCTGCCAAAAATACAATGCAGATCCATGTGGAAAATATACCAACAAGTGTTCATGGCCATGAGTAGGCAAATATAAATGTGGTTACATGCCAATAGTTGTCATAGTCACAAATAAGGCCCAGTGAAACCAGTCTCAAAATCAATCTGAAGATATTTGTATACCATGGAGTACAATCTAATCTTCCATGATCGTTGAAGTCAAATAGCTATTGGTCTGATGAAATGGAAGCAACAACTTAGGAAAGTTGTGTCTACAAAGTGACGTCTTCAAGTCTTCAATACAATCCACCAATGGTGCAAGTCTACACCATGTGAATAAATGAGTTGAGATTGAACACGATGAGACATTGTTTGATTACCAGTCATTGAGGTATATCGTTAACAAGCGTGAGACAACCTACCAATGATGAAAGCAGGTATCAAGGCACCGAGTACATCTCTACAAATGTGAATAAAGGAGCTGGTGTTGAAAATTAGAGAGATCCATTGATCAAGAGACATTGATGTATTCCATCTATCAATGGCGAGAGAGCCTGCCACTAATGACTGCAAACCTAAAGGTACTCATAAAACTCTAAGTCTCATATCTAGAATACATGAGATGAATTCGATGGAAAGAGCCCCACTGAAAAGGAGAGCATTAAGGCATCTCTCATCAGTCAGCATGAGGAACAAAGAAGGAGATTCATGATTTGGTGTAGATTGTATGAAGAACATGTTCACGAACCAACGACATTGTGTGTCTTTCATGTGTGCCAAATCCAAGTGCTACATGAAAAAGACCCTTTGAATAGAAACCAATGATGAAAACTATTGACAAAGGTGAGGAAACCACCAATAAGGCTAATGGCATCCAAGACACTGCACGAATCCCAAAGTGTGAATAGATGTCTTGTCATTAAACACAAGCGAAACCACCCAGTCAACAACCCATGATGAAATGTCGATTGTTAGGTTCAAGGTGACGTACCAATGATGAAAGTAGGGCCAGGGTGCATCACAATACCAAAGTATCATGTGATTATGAGACAAACTGAGGGTATGGCTGACATGCAAAGTCAAGATTTCTGAGTGGCTGACACAGGTTGATAGACTTCCTTTGAACAAGATCATGAGACATACGGTGGACTCTGGTATCATAGACTTAATGATTTGACAATTAGATGCAGGAGGCATCCATAATGTTCTCTTTAGTGGATGGAAGATTAACCAGTCGGTAGAGAAAATTCTGTAACGATATCATCTTCCTAAGGCCATGCTAAACTCAAAATTATGATGATGCAAGGACTCAATAACTTTGTGCTCTATTCAAAGGTGACACAACTACTGCCAATTACAATATAGTACTCCCTTCCCGCCCATCTTTTATTTATTTTTCATAACAAGTGAATGATATGATACAGAGGAGGGAATGAGTGTCACAAGTATGCAAAACTAGTTCCAACAGTGGAACGTACCTATGCTCAATGCAAGGAAATGCATGTGAGAGATGGGCACTCAGGGTGATGTTCCCTCCAGGGTATAGGGTGTCAAATTGCGAAGGATATAGACAAGGCTCTACTTGGTTAAGGATGCAAACTACTTGGGCCATGGTTTATATCGCAAAGCAAGAACCGGCTAAAGGCTCAATACTGCAAGCAAGGGCATGAAATGCAATCACAATTTAACACCAAAAATGTCCTTTTTTATATCTTTTAGTCTACTTGGTGTGAAAAAGGGGTAAACTTGTACCAAATAGACGTCTTTTCAAATCCAATTTACGAGTGTGAAGAAGACAAGTTCACTCGACGATCTTTTCCATTTTTGATAGCGAGTCGAAAAAGAGCTTAACTAAGACTCATGATCTTTCAAATCCAATTTTAACAAGTGTGAAAGGGACAAATCACTTGGCGATATTTTCAATTTTTAGTAATGAGTCGGAAAAGAGCTTAACTAAGACTCATGTTTTTTGTCTAATCAACATGTAAAGGGGGAGGCCAAGGTTCCCGACTCGGCCTTTTGTCGAAAGTCAGTATCCTGTGGATTGCTGACAAAAGCTTGGGAAAGCCCAAAGCTCTCCAAGTCGAGGAGGAGAAAGTGATAATGAAGTACATAGTCTCTGTTATGGTTCGAATAATGTCTCTTAGTGGAACAGACATAGGTGGGGGTATGGGATGTCCTGTTAGGTCGTCCCAGTCGAAGGGGACCTCATCAGAGTTCGGAGAGAGAGTATTCGGAGGAAGAATGAATCTCTCTTGTTTAGAGGGGGGAAGACTTGGAATGTTGATGACTTGACTGGAGGGTGCATCACTCTTTTCAGGGAGAGTCGGTTTGACCATAAAAGGCACTGGCATGGTCACTTCTTCAATTATAGGTTGAAGAGGAGGCATGGTAACGGGGGAAGGAAACGCTTCACCCTCCATGGAGGGGGTGAGGTCATAGAAAAGTCTCTACGGTGAGACCATCAAGATCACTAAAGGTGAAGTGGTGTGATGAGGAATCATGGGTGTCTCG
>SNQJ01S0044007.1:13402-63463 GCA_010110895.2 Picea sitchensis | reverse complement strand
CCACGTCCAAGACGTCTCTCTTTCCACCTCCAAGATTGTCGCTCCCATAGCAACCATGTCGGAGCTAGTAACTCCTGGATGTCGCTGTTTCCACCTGATGGACGTCGTTCTTGCGACGTTCAAGAGTGTCACTCCCATAGCAACCACGTCGGAGCTAATACCTCGTCCTGTCAGTCTTGCCACCTTCAGAACGTCTCTCTTTCCACCTTTGAAACGTCTCTCTTTCCATGTTTGAAATGTCGGTCTTGCCACCTTTGAAGTGTCTCTCTTGCCACGTCTGAAATGTCTCACTTGCCACGTTTACAACGTCTCGCTTGCCACGTTTGAAACGTTGGACTTGCCATGTTTGTACGGTCTCTCTTTCCACGTTTGCAACGTCTCTCTTGCCACATTTGAAACGTCGGTCTTGCCACGTTTTCAACGTCTCTCTTGCCACGTTTGAAACACCGGTCTTGCCACATTTGCAGCGTCTCTCTTGCCACGTTTGCAACATCTCTCTTGCCACGTTTGAAACGTTGCAATATAGACGAAAACTAGGTCGACGGAAAAAGGACGTCATGTGAAACGACGTTTGAGGGGGTCCGAGGTTTTTCGGTCTTCCCACAATAGAAAGTGGCAATTGCGTCGAACGCGCTGTCGGAATTTGACCCAAATGCAGTAGTGTCTTTCTCCATGACAGGCAACAACATCGGATTAATCTGTCTTAACTTCTGCCTGAATGGCTTAGATTCTTCTTTCAATGGGATCTTATGTTCCATGACAGCTGTGTCATATGTCTTGAAGTCTTCATAGGTCCAAGTGAACACATCAGAAAATTATTTTAATAACTCAGCATATTCGGCTCTCTACCCCTTTGATAGGATTCTTGACAAATTGACGAACTTAGGATCCTCCTCTGTGCCAATATTGCATTTAGTTACATAAACATCCCCATTTGAAATGTCACCCTTCACTTCCACATCATTCCCATTGAAAAAACTTTCTAAAGGAACCAGTTCCTTTGGAATGTGATTTCTAGGCAACTGAACAATACGGTAATTAGCAATTTTATTTAAAAATACCTCAGGGTGTAGATCACCTTCAGGATGAGGATCTTGATCAATGTGCAATGCAGAGAAATCATCAACAGACTTGAGGAATTTTATGATTTCAAGATCATCCTCGAACACCTTCCAATGCCTGATATTGTCCGGTACAGATGGCCTATATCTTATCTCAACATCATATTTGATCCTAGGTGGTAGAGGTATCCTAAACTGGCTAGCTGAGACATCTAGGGAATCATCCAAAGTATTTTCTTCTCTTGGAATAAAAGAAATGTTGAAAGCTGAGAAGAAATTATCAATCAGGTCCCACACCTCAATTTTGTAACTTCTGAGTTGAGGATGTTTATCCCGATAAGAATTTCTGACCTGCTGGACTATCAACTTAGCATCTTCGAACACTGTTGCCTTTTTAATTCTCATTTTTTTGCAGACCTTAAACCTAAAACAAGAGCTTCATATTCTGCTACATTATTGGTGGTTTCAAACTCTAGCTTGTATGATAGGGATATGGTTTCCTGACAAGGCGATACAAAAACCACTCCGACACGAACACCTTCAGTAGAAGAGGCTCCATCGAAGAACATCTTCCACACAGAGGTAGTTAGAGGAGGTATTTCCTGATCAGACAAGGGTTGCTTTCTAATTTCAATAGGGACTTCATGAGCATCAGTAAGATGTAAAAAACTAGACCCCAAAGCTATGTCAAGTGCATATATAGGATGGTTAGTGGGGTCTTCTTCGTCACTGACAATGTAAGCCAAATGAGCTTCTCTGTACAATCTTTTGTGCTCTCCTCCAAAAATTGGAATAGTGGCATATGTGAGGTCCATTTGTAATGTTCCTACAAGATTTTTAATCCAAGATCTTGAAAACAACATGCCAAACTTGGGGGGAACATCAACTATCATAATGTCCATGACCACACTCTTCATTGGCAGCTGAAATAAATACACCCCCAGGTCTTTGATGACTCCAAGACATTGAACCCTCCTTGAATCAAAAGAGTACAAATCATGATAGGCCTTGGTCTCTTCCAGTCCCAATTCTTCCATGACTGTTTTGGGAATGAGGTTATGGGAAGCCCATGAATCCACCAGGTAGTTATGTAGAACCTTATCATGTATGTTCAGGGATGTGTAGAAGGGAGGGGATGAATCATCTATGTCTTCTACCATGGGACCTAGGATGACTACTGGATTTTCATCTTGGAGATTTACTGAGTCTGTGGTAAGTTGAGGTGGCTCAGAAAACAACAGTTTGGAGAGGGACCTTTTGAAATATTCATTTTTAACAAGTTTCGAGAGGGGTATGAGAATTCTGATCTTTTGAATTTCGTGCTTGAAACTAAAGGAGGAAGGAGGCTTAGGAATTTCCCTTACCTCTGAGATGGGGTCTTTGGCTTTTGGCGAGAGGTTCTGAGTTTTCTTTTCTCGGGCAGTGTTTGCTGCAGGCTTAGCAGGTTTTTCTGCTATGAGGGGTTGATCAGACTTCTCTGCTTTCTTCTTTGATCTGAGACTGTATTTGTTAGAACTACTATGATGGGATTTCTCCCCTTTACTCAGCTCATTTATTTGATTGTTCATAAGGGATTCTTCATATGTAGATTTAGTCAAATGGGGAAAAGGGGAGGTGTCTTCAATACAGTGAATTTCAGGGTCAAGTTCCTCTTCTTCCCTCTCTTCATCAGTGACAAGGTTATTCTAGAGGGGGGTATGAATCCTTTGATCATCCCTATCTATGTTCCTTTGTTCCCTTGGCATAATCTGAGGAACATTGTTTTTAGGCCTCCTGAAGTTTCCTCTGTTGTCGGTGTTTTGAGGATTTATGTATGTCTGTTTCCCCTCCATTTTTATTTTCTCCATTTCTACAGACAGAGTCTTCACCATCTTTGTCAATTCATCCACCTAAGGGTGAGATGCAGAAGAACTAGAGTTTTATGCCTCATATTTCCCTCTTCCTCTGTATTTGTCAGATTTACTTCTAAGCCTGTTAACTGCGAGCACATTTGATTCTACTTCCAAGGCTGCATCTTGCATGTTAGCCAGGGAAGTGGCTCTTCTTTCTCTAAGTAGGAGGAAAAAATCAGGGTCAAAATCACTAGCATAAGTTATTTTGGCAGAGGCTTCTGAGGGTTTGATCTCAGCAGGGATTTTTGTACATCTTATTGAATCTTTTGGAGAAGTAAGAGACAGACTCTCCTTCCTTCTTCTTTAAGGACCCAAATTCTGTCATGTAATACATGAAATATTTTTCATCTCCCCACTGTCTTAAGAAGGTGTTATCTAGATCCTCAATCCCAACAATATATCCAGGGGTCAGCCCCCTAAACCATTTCCTAACCTCACCGTCAAGGCTCTAGACAAAGACTCGCATTCAGAAATCTTCATTTTCAATGTTTAGGTTGTCTCCATAACTATAGAAGGCAACAAGGTGGTCTTCAATATTTATGTCTTCCACTCTAGTGAATTTAGGCATATATTTCATGTAATCTCCAGCAGGGAGAGGATTGACTAGCTGAAGTAGGACTAGAGGGGAATATCTAGCAGCCACTATGGAATCCATTCTATTACCAGGGGGATTGGCTCCTACCATAGGGATATTAGGTGGAGGATAATTAGAAGGAGACAGGGATTGAACAGGGGAGAGAGGAGATGAACTCGCAGGAGGAAAAGGGAACAACAGAGGATTTGAAAAAAAAGCTGCAGGGCTTAAAGGAGCAGAGGGTTGGGTTAACACCACAACAACAACAGTAACCAGAGGAGGGGTGTTAAAGCCCGGGGTAGGAAACTCTCCTAAGTTCCTGGGTCTAGACCAGGCTGCGATGTTAGGGGAGATAGGAGTGACAAGATTTTCTCCCTCCAATGCAAGACCAGGGGAAGGAAACTCAGCAGGAACACTCCAAAAATTTAGGAAATGAGAAACTTCAGTAACAGGTCTGCTAGGAAACTGAGAAGAAGGAATGGGAGTTTCTAACAGAGGGCAACGAGAACTATCAAAAATACCTGGTTCAGCAGTAGACGTTCCTTCCTTGAAGGCCTTTCCCTTTCCGATAAGCTTCTCTGGATCGGCTTCAGGTGTTGCTAAAGGCAACTTTGGAGTAGACCGTGTGTGTTTGCCTCTGAAAGCCACAACTGAAATAGTAGGTTCACCACAGTGGAGTTGTCATAATGGAGTCACCAGGTGCATAGTAGCAATCTTCAAGGGCTCTTATGCCTGATGGACCTTCAGAATCAGAGGCTTAATGTCATTCAGTTCCGGGGAAAATCTTCAACTTCGTCCCCGGCAACGGTGCAAGAAAATGTTAGCGTCAGAAGTCACTCCTGGATTGCAGTAGGAGCACAACCTAATGCCCATCCATTTTATGTCACGATTAGTATATAAAAAGGTGATCGAATGGATACAGACCCAGAATATTATCATTTAACTCAGAGTCCTGGGCCAGGATATGCACAAGAAGATTAGGTCTTGATCTAACTTCAGTCAGTAAGTTGTAATAAGGGTGAGTAGGAAGAAGAGTTCAAAGAGAAACTGCAAAGGTCTGTTGTAGGAATCAAACTTCCAACAACCCATAGAATAAAGAACAAACACTTAAATGTGCCAGGATGACACAGTTACAGTAACACAGTGATCATACCTGCATCACAGTGGCTACTGTAATAGCTCGCTTGAATCTTTCAATGAGATACTCAGGGTAAGAGGAAGAAAAAGACACAAGAGATTGATTTAAAACTAGTGAAAACACTGTCATGATCAAACATACATCACACAACATAATTTCCCTCGACTGGACCTGCCAATTCCGAGTGTCTTAAAACAAACCTTACAGAGACATGGAGAGAAGTTGACTTTCATTAAACATGAGGTCTCAGATACAACTCATAACCAGAGAACCAGAAATTTCATTAAATATTTACAATTCGGGAGCATAGCTCAACCATCAATCCCCCTCTAAATGGGAAAAAAAACCTTCATATACTTGGAGCAAAGCCCAGCAAGAGCTTCGAGTTACTACATTGAAGGAATTACATCTGCATGTTTACTGGCATACTGTGCATGTAGTCTCTGGGCCATTGTGCACTTCGGTCAGACGTCACTGTGTTCCAGAACGAGCTTGCAAGGAGTTGACAAGCTGACAGTCCTTTCCTAGACTTTCCATTTATGGTGGAAACGATGTCCACCCACCACCAACCATTTCAATAACTTCTTCCTTGGGATTGGAAACGGCCCCGGTCAACTCTGCACCTTTGGGACGTGGAGGCTTCTCATGCTGCCACCTCGCTATGCTAAATGGCTTCATGGTAAGACGTGGAGGCAGACGCGATAACTGGGGCACCTGACGGGGAGAGGCAGATGAGAAGTGACCAAACAGGGATGATTTGGCATATTAGATGTGGAAGTGAGATGAGGAGAGGCCAGAGGATGAATGTGGTAGATATTGTGGGGGGCATGGAGATATGGTGGTGGGATGTGATTTGTCAAAGGGGAACACATCTCCTATGACGGGACGACGTGATAAGGAGAGGGACACGTGTGGGAAGACAAGAGGGAGCGAAACAAAAAATGATATGCCATGAGGGTGAGTGGAAGGTGAGTGTGTCCTAACGAGACAAGGGGGAAACGAGTGATGTGACTGGTGGACAGGAGTCCTAGTGGAACACAGATGGAAATAGGAGGGGGGCGGCGTAAGGAGGAGGCGCCATGATAGAAAAGGGGCCCACACTAGAAAACCGCCCATATCAAACCCCCCCCATCATTAAAGGTAGAACGATGGGGGAGCTCTGGAATGGGACCTCAACTGTAGATCTAGACGCAACTCGCCTGACCCTTCAGATCCGCGCACGGGAAAACTGTAATATCAAATCCCTCCCACCCATTAAAGCTAGAACGATGGGGGGGGTCCGGAATTGAATCTGGACCGAAGATCTAGGCACACATATTTTGACCTCCCAGATCTGCACGCTACATAATCTAGAGCGCTTATGCACCCCCGACTTAGGATAAGTGGGTTTTTGACCCATTCTTTGCCACTTTTTCGTCGAAGGGGACACTTTGTAGAAAAACACCTCGCATACAAGATTATGTGCTAACAATATCAATGAGGATCATTGATCCGACTATGATCGATGATCATGATTATAACCTAATTACTAGGGATTTGACCATGGAGACCTCGACCAATGATGGATATTGATGGTTCATCTGATCTGATGGTTCCTGAGTCCCAATTTTACTCAATACATGGAAGTTCAATGGATTTCAAAGTGCAAACAATTAACCCCAGGATCTCGAGATTGATATTAACCCTGTAGTATTATCTGTGAAGTTTTCTCTTAAAATCTTAATTACTGGAAGGAGGAACAAAATTATATGTTGTGTCTACCATATTAAATATGGATTGTATGATGTTTCTAGTTATTAAATTGATAAAGTGAAAAATCCATTTACAAAATTTTTACCTATGTTGTTTTTAGGATAATGGATAAGTCAACTAACAAAAAAATGTTTATATTCAACATTTAACCAGTGTTGGTTTTCTTCCCTCTTTCTACCTTCTTGGCCTGACCCGGGTTCAGGTCTACTATGGTTTGCAACAAAACACCTTTAAAACTATTGGCCCCTCTAGTAAACTAGAAGGCAACATAGTACACAGAGTGCACTGCTTAGTCTCACCTGAGATAGTTCTATTGGTGGTTGCAACGCTCAGGTGCTTGCATCCTAGGAATGAACGGGGATCTTGGATTAAACTCTATGATATTCATTTGTTACTTAACATTCCGCTTATATTGAATACCCTTTCATTCCTACACATGCATGTAAAATAGCAAATCTAACTAGTCATTCATGCATTTGTCTAACATCTAATCATTGGCAGTAAAGGAAATACACAATATTCAATCACATAACACGTGATCTATTGTGGTTCACCCCTCCTAAGCTACGTCCACAAATGTTTGGTTGCTCTGTTCTTTTATTATGGTGTTTCCAAAACTATAGCCCTGCGTGGATTACCATTCTCCATATAACAGGTCGAGATCTACAATGAGGTGGACTAGATCACACCAGGTTCCTCAACCTGTGATCTAACCCTCAAGATATACCTTATTTCCTCTCCTCAGTACAAAAACTTACAACATAGTTCGGATTTTCATTCTCTCTGCCTTCAAATGACATAGTAACAATGACCAACCAAAAACCCAACCCAAAAACATGAACCCCGACGAACAACGATGAAAAACGATGAACAACAATGAACAAAAATGAACAACAACGAACAACCCCGACCTAGACCTCCTAGGTACCTACTTATGCATGGTTTTGGCTTACCAGCCATTACATTCTCTTACAAAAACCCTAACCCTATCATGGCTAGGTCTTATTTCATATGTTCCTCGCAAGATTTCCTCTTCTGCATGTGCGTGTGTCTTGCACATGTTTCTTTTCCTGCATGCGTGTCTACTTTCCACGTGCTTCTTTTCCTGCCAAATGTATTTCTCCCACGTCGTTCTTTTCTCTCGAATTGGGCCTGTTCCTAATAGGCCCCCAACACCAACATCGTGACTCATTCTGAGCCATTGCCTAACTCCAATGTATGTCACTTCTTGTGTGAGTGCTTCGTACATATCTGCTATCTGTTGGCACTACTCCTTGCTGGCATGGCTTCGACCACCTTCACGGTGACTAGTGGTCGTAATATCTCACCCCCCTCAAATCTTATCTATTTGAGGCACACTTTCTTTGCATCGAATTCCACGACCAATTGTTCTTCCTTTTCTTGTAGGGGCTCCAACTGAGCCTTCCATGTGATATTCTCTGCCTGCACCATTTTTTATTATGCCCGAAGGTTATTCATTTATGCGACAATCTTGATCTTCTCTGGTAGTGACATTGTCCTCTATCGTTGCTTGACATCTGCCATTGCTGCATGAAATTTATATTTCTTCCCTTGCATCTCTTGTAGGCTCCCATCCTCTAATAGTTGTTTCCATAGTTGGCTTCTCTTTTCCAACAATTTTTCCACTCTATGTATGTTCTGTGCAATGTTTTCTGCAGCTATGGTCACATCTTGCTCTCTTTGGGCTCAGACTATTGGAGGAGTTGTAGGTACTGTTATCACTCCAGGAAACTCTCCTAGGCTGTAAGTCGGAGATGCCTGGTAACTAACTCTTTTTTGGGATATGTTTTTCTCAATATTTGAAGTGGTTTTGTGGATCAAAATGAATATCCAAGGGCTGAACTGTGTTTCAAGACTGTCTAGAGATGAAAAATCTCACAAGGCTTTCTAGCACCATGGTCAGATAAAGTTTGATTAAATGGGGGAAGGAATACAGCTATTGAACCAGATTATTTTTCATACCAACAAACACAATGGGTCTAACAACCGAGAAATAGCTTATGATAATCAACTAAAACAATTAAATCAATGAGATGACAGTCACTGCAAATTGAATGAGTTTCAACAAAGGGACATCCACTCATAAGCTATAAAAGAAGGGACATCCACTCATAAGCTATAAAAGAAAAGAAGAGAAAATTCATTAATGTGTGAACTCAAAGAAGCTTGCAGCTTTTTATAAAATAAGAATAAGTCTGTGTTGTGATATAAAAGATTTATAGGTACCAAAATCAGTCCCTTAGAGCTCCAAATGCTTTGGCTTTAAGTAGCTCTCTACACCGGGCCGGATCTTAAACAATGGATCTGATATTCTATAAATAGAAAGTCAAAACTAATCCACAAAAGATAAGTAGAGATCCTCAAGATGAGGTCAACCTCATTCCTTGGTCTTCAACATTGGTTGAAAGTTGATGAAGTGTAGCCTAGCCTCCTCCAAGGCTCTTTGATCCGTCCCTTTGAAAGTGGAATTGAATTTGATGATGTGCGCCAAAAATCCTTATCATTTTGCCCTTGAAATCACTAAATCTAGTCAAAAAAATGCTCTTTTGACTTTCATCTCCAAGAATGGCCTTCAGATTTTGTTTTGGTAATTCATAACCAGCTTATGAAGAAGGTTTTAAATCATTCAAACCCAAAAATTTTGATCTCATGGAAAATTTCATTATTCTAGCCTTGACACCAACAAATATAACTTACCCGAAACCGCTCCTGTCACGAAAAGTAGCCACTTCCCTTCCACGTACTTCTTAACTAGAATAAAAATCACTTTCTCATACCAAGGAGTGGGCAGATTTTAAAAATCGAATTTCTTGGTCATAAAGTCCGTTTTGCATGTTTAGGATAGTCGATTGACATCGCTACAACCTCGGGAATTAATGGTGCTTTCAGATCTGCATTGGAGCTCGGGAAGCTATCGAAAATTTCCCTACAAGATAAACCATCTTTCCATCAAAAATGCCAGTGCGTTTTGGAGTGCTAACATCAGTTCAACCGGGATGGATATCTCCCTGAGGTGTCCAAGAACCCAAAGGCACTCCAGTGCCTTTAGTATTGGCTGTGGAGTCATTCACCTTTGTTTGGTGGTTAATGATATCAATACTCCGCTGCCTTTAAACCACCAAAACATAAACTCACCCAAACAAAACTTGATGAATCTTGATTACATGCAAAAGAATATCCCTCTCATTTCCTCGCTCTCAAGACTTACCATTACTTGTAGTTATCATTCCAACAAGCAATTTATTTGCTTCTGTATGACAAAAATTCTTTGAGGGTAAACATTGCCATACTAGCAAGACAAGGCTTCAACTGCACATCTCTACGCGAGTCACCGGAAATATTAGCTAAAGCATCCATAGCATTTTCTTGCAAAGCTTGGACAGGTGCTCCACATGAAAACTCCTTTGAAGGAACTAAAATTGCACAGATGAAAACAGGAAAGCCATCTACATCCACCAAAGATCTCTTTGTGCTATTCAACTGGAAGAAAGAGCTTTGTAGTGCACCATCCCATTCAAAGACGGCATTAGATATATCACTACTTAACCCAAAAGCTTAAGAAGGATTCACCGTGGCCAATCTCATTCACTCGTTAATGTAATATTAGTTTCCTCGCATGTAAAACTCGGGTTTCAATGTCATATAGGTTACACAAGAAAACCATTAAGAGAGCACTACCGGCCATTGCCACTGAAGCCAGTTGGTTGTAGATAGTGCATGCATCCAGATGCTATATTTAAGCCTATAGCCACTTCCATCATTGCTAAATCCTTTATTAGCATCTCCTGGTATATCTCATCGACAACAATATTCGATTTACAAGAGCCTCCATCAGAATTTTGTGAATCTTTATGCTTCAAATTTCGAAAATTTTCAGATCTCACCATGGCATCATACCGCATTGGACTTTACTCGCTTAGTTAAAACTATGCATGGTATTAATGTAAGTAGCCATAATTTTATTCATCCGTGATATTGTTGATGAATGAATCTCTAACAAAGTCCAAGCATTATTTACAACACATCCAAGATTAAATGCCTCAACTTCTTCCTCAAGAACATAGAAGATAAACATAGAGCTATTGAAAATCAAACCTGTATTCTGTATATTTTGGATATGGAAATGATAGCATGCAGAAAACTCAGATACAGTCATCATTGATGCAGGCATGGGTGAAAGTGCATGGACAAACTTTTCTTGTTATTGCGCAGATCAAATCTACCTGGCCATTGTAAATTGTAACACTTTCACCTCGAGATAACAGCTCATCGACCTAATCCACTGCACTCTTCATGAAGTAACTTTTTAGTTCTAGAAAAACAAGATTTGATTGATCATTCCATATTTTTTCGATGGAATGACCTTCAGTTTTTCCCGAATCACTCCATTCATGAATGTGGTTAAGTCAAAATCTCTATTTTCTTTTTTTATTCTTTCTCGTATCGATATTGTGAGTAATGTCCAGGATTGCCAATAGCCATACTTTGCAGTGTATATGTTGTGGAAGATAGAGGGTCAGCACTTAGCCTCCAATCATGACACATCTACAAGTAAAGGTCCCCATGAAAGCACATAATCTACAGGTGAAATCCAACTGTCTCCCAATAGAACTTCTCCAAGATTAGCTTTGATCTCTCCTGCAACAATTTCTTTACTTAAAGCAAGGCCTATCATACTGGCATGCTTTCCTCCATATGATTCACCAACAACAAATAGAGACCTCTTTTGCAGAGTACTGTTTGCACCAAATAATTCTTTCAAAAAATTCAACAAGTCAGCGGTTACTTCTGCATCTGTTGTGGCCACCAATGAACTTTTTTCTACATAGCTAAACCTTGTACCAACAGGGCTATCCACAAATAAAAAATCTTCCTTTTGCAACCATGTTGTGTTTCGAGGCTTCAATTGTGTGTCCAAGGGGCCAACTTCTTGAAAATTTCCAATTGCAACCCCCGATGCCCCCCGGTCCTTCTTGCAGCCATAAAATAAGAGGCCAATTATTTGATTTTTGTCCGGGACTGTAGTAGAGCCACCAAAACATATGGGCCTGTGGTCTGACTTCAACATAACCCCACTTTTCGGATCCATCGGTGGTTCCGGATACATTCCCTTTCCATGTTACAGAGCTGATTTCCAAGTATAAGAGCAAACCTAATAAAGGTCCTACCACACTATAGAGAGTCATGTATGAATACGGCACAATGCAATAGCGCTACCAATAACCAGCACTGTCTACCACAACTCCATAATCAAACCTCGAGATTGGAATCCTTATGAAGATCTGTTAACAGATTTAGAGATGATAATCGCTCGATCTTTGATTACATGAGCAAATTTTGAGCCTTTGATGATAAAAAACACACACCTGTGATGAGTTAGCTCTACAAACTAGAGTTTTGACCATCTGTTTGGCGCTTTGAGTGAAACTGGAGCTGAGATTGCGTGGATGAGAGATTTATGACGTAGATTTGTTTGCTCTGAGTAATATTTTGGCTTTTGATAGACCGAATGCATGTGGAGAAGATCTAAATCTTACAACACCTAGAAGTCGAATTTATTGCAGCGAATTTGATGGACTGAGATGAATCATGAGTTGAACGAAGCGTTGTAAGTGCATTTGAGCAAATCAAGCATCACGCTCACGACTCTGTGTGCTGACATTTTATTCACTTGACACCTGCCATCTATGTTTGCTGGTATCAGTTGGAACTTCGAAAATTAGAACTGGCCTTGGTTCATTCCACAGTTCTTTAAGCTCACTTCTAATCCAAGATATGAAGATGACTGGTCCCAGAGTTGATGGTACCAAATACAGAAGTGCAGGCTGTGGTAATCGTGTTAAGATTCCTGCAGCAAGAGCAGCGATCAGACCAGTCTTATATCCTGGAAGTGCATGCCAAACATATTTGCAGCCCCTCATAACAGGAAATTTTGTATCATTGCCAAGTTCCCTGTTCTTTTGATAATCAAAACAGAGCACTAAAGCAAAAAACATCCCTAGAATTGCCATGTCACCAAGACCCAACATCATAATTTTTTCTCTGGAGCCGCCCCCCACTCGACCGCCCAACAACCTCCTGGGAAAAACAAGCTTCACAGGAAGTTCCAACTTCTTGGATATGGATTGCAACCCGAGAAGATTCAGAGAATTGGCCACTGTATGGGTCGGGTTCGAGGCCTGCTGAGTTGCAACCAAAACCATAACATTGGCCCCAAAGAACTTCTCCGAGAAGAAAACCCAAAAGATGTCATACACAAACAAGAAAACTAGCAGCAGAACACAGATCTTTATATTGGGAAGCCAGACGTGGCTGACGAAGGCAATGCAAATAGAAATCCCCAACAGATTATTTAATAGCTAGTGTCCCGATACAAGCCATCCGATAACCATAACCGAGCTCATAAGTACCAATATGCATTGCGTTCTGGTGAAGCAATAAGATTCTCCTAGTCAAATTTTTTACCACTTCCACCTTAGCAGATTTGAGTTAATCAAGGTACGATTTCCATGTAGTCAGACAAAGGCAATGTAAAGTTGCACATAAGTTTGTTCAATCTCTCCTTGGTATCCTTTCTTTCAACAAAAACTCCCACAAAGCTCTCGCCCTGTACTTTGAAATTTATTTTGCAACATTTAGTGACACCGACCTCTTTGATTTGAGAATGGTCGAGAATGTCCCTATAATTTTCATGCGTAGAAGCCAAGGGAAGGGCAATCAAGGTGACATTACCGGTACGAACTACCTCTAAAACTTCAATTCCATCAACACTCAATGTCTTGTTTACGGCGAACCTAACAAACTAAAAGGATCTAACTGCCATATATGAAGAGCTTATTTTTCTCGCTAACTCCTCACGTTAAACAATCGCATCGCTTATCATCATATGGGGAAATCATGCTTCCACGAAGCCATGTCGTAAATTTATTTGTCGACAAAATTCTTGATCTTTGATCCCCAAACTAAAAATGTCATACAAGAATGGAGTTGGGGCAATCGTAGACCAACCTTCCTTCGACAAAAGCAAGTTGAAATCTGTTCTACTCAAAGAATTGAAATAATCAGCAAAAGGATCAACAAAGATGTAAAGAAAAACCTCTTCCTGTATTTTGGAGCCGAAGATCAAATATTCTCGGCGTATTCTCTTTCCCATGGAGGCTGGCACTTTCATCTATCTATAAATCTGAACATAGTTGTAGACCGATTTCTGTACTAATCATGGATTGTTTGATATCCGCTGCAGAGTCTAGATCAAGAATGATAAGTGTCGATGGTGAAGGAAAGAACAATTGCTTATGAATTTCTTGGGATACAGAATTTATATAAGCGACTTCTTTATCTAAATCTGTAGCATCCTTAATCCCATAGTCAAAACTATAATAGACATTTGAATCAATGACAAATGTGTCTTCAATATGACTATCACCAACGTATTCACAATCGGAAGGAATACTAACTGAATGCTGGGTGTGAAATGCAGATTCTTACAACAATTATCAAAAAATAAGATCAACTGAGTAAAACTTCTCATAATATGAATTGAAAACCACATGAAAATACTTCAGAGAATGGATACTAACAACATGAAGGGATTGATTAACTATTCACACGAGCCTTTTTCTTCTAAAGAAAATTTGAACAGTTTGATCAAGACATCTTCGTGAATAAAGCCATGTTCAAGCATGCACTTATGAAATTTGAATAAGTGCTCACCGGGATGATCATCCTTATTCCTCTGAATCTCTGAAGATAATCATCCCATTCAATTATAGTCGTCACTGCATGTGGAAAACCAACTATCCAAAATGCGAAGCTGCATTCATAGCTAAGATTCTTATTTCATACCGCTGGAGTCACCAACAATTCTCAACAATGGAGTCTTTCATCAATTGGTCTCGGAGTCACGATAGATGATTGGCTAACCAATGATGTCCAGCTTGTCTATCATCATCAGCCGGATCTATGTCATCTCCCGGAAGTCGAAGCCGACCTCCCTAGACAACGACGCCAATTTGTTATCACTCTCCGTGAAAACTCTCCTAGGGTCAGCCCAGATGACTGGTAACTAACTCTTTTGGGGAAATGTTTTTCTCAATATTTGAAGTGGTTTTGTGGATCAAAATGAATATCCAAGGGCTGAACTGTGTTTCAAGACTATCTAGAGATACAAAATTTCACAAGGCTTTCTAGCACCGTGGTCCGATAAAGTTTGATTAAATGGGGAAGGAATACATCTATTGAACCAGATTATGTTTCATACCAAGAAACACAATGGGTCTAACAACCTAGAAATATATTTCTATGATAATCAACAAAAACAATTAAATCAATGAGATGACAGTCACTGCATATTGAATGAGTTTCAACAAAGGGACATCCACTCATAAGATATAAAAGAAAAGAAGAGAAAATCTAACACAGAACTGAAAGAAGCTTGAGGTTTTTTATAAAATAAGAATAAGTCCCCCAGGTACAGGCAAACATCATAGTACTCAAAACGGAACCCCTTAGGAGCTCCAAATGTTCTTGGCTTTATAGCTTTCATAAATCAGTTTTAGATCCTAAAACAATGGATCTGATATCTAAAAATAGAAAGTCAAAACTAATCCACAAAAGATAAGGAGAGATCCTCAAGATGAGGTCAACTCTATCTCTTGGTCTTCAAACATCGGTTGAAAGTTGATGAAGTGTAGCCTAGCCTTCCAAGGCTCTTTGATCTGTCCCTTGAAAGTGGAATTTGAATTTGATGATGCGTGCCAAGAATCCTATCATTTTGCCCTTGAAAATTACTAAATCTAGTCAAAAATGCCCCTTTGACTTTCATCTCCAAGAATGGTCTTCAGATTTTTATTTGATAATTCATAACCAAATTCTTATTGAAGAAGGATTCAAACTATCCAAACCCAAAAATTATTGATCCAAGTGGTGGTCTGGCTATTCGCCTGGGGATGTTTTCTCAACAACTAATCCATCTGAAAATATGTTCTCAGTCACAAAGATGAGAGTGGAATGGAGGAATGGAAGGAAGGATGGAATGGAATGGACCGGAATGGAGGAAGGAAAGGACGGATGGATGGAAATGGAATGGAGGAATGGATGGACGGATAGCCGGACCGGACGATGGATGGAATGGATGGAATGGATGGAATGGATGGAATGGATGGATGGAATGGACGGATGGAAGGATGGATGGATGGAATGGATGGAATGGAGAATGGATGGAGGAATGGAAGGAATGGACGGATGGATGGATGGAAATGGATGGATGGATGGACGGACGGAATGGATCGACAGGAAGGAGTGGATGGAATGGAAGGAGGATGGATGGATGGAAATGGAAGGAGGGAGGATGGATGGATGGATGGAGGAAGGAAAGGAGGATGGATGGATGGAAATGGACATGGAGAGGAATGGAGGGATGGATGGATGGATGGATGGATGGATGGATGGATGGAATGGATGGAGGATGGAAATGGAGATCTGGAGGAGGATGGATGAATGGAGGAATGGATGGATGGAATGGAATGGAAATGGATGGATGGAATGGAATCTTGTGGCAGGTCCCAGAATTAATATTCCGCAACTTTGACTAACAAATTTTTCTTCCCCAGGTTGAATTCTTTTGCAATGTAGTCCCTGGTGACTAAAGTATATTCAATGATGTCGCCAAAATTACATTAGCTAATTTGTGGTTCCTCCAAATTTTTAGGTTCCTCTCCATTGGTTATCCCCGATAGGTGATCGGGTCCTAAGATCAACTTCCATATTTGACTATCACTTCAATTCAAACTCCTCAAAACAATAGTAACCTTCTATAGATTATCACCTGGCCACCAATTTATTGACTAGGTACTTGAGGGCAGGATGATTCGTGAACATTTTAAAGTGTTTCCAAAGTGGCTAGTGTCTAAAGGTATATGTACCATTGTTGTGGCCCTTCTCTCTCAATAGGTATTGTAGTTCTTCTTGACTCGATAGCTTTCTACTTTCAAATTTATAGGATGGTTTATCTCTCCCACCATGGTCAGTAAGCCAGGAATAGCTCCAAGTGCTATGGTTGATGCACTACATGCACATGAAATGTCTTTTCTAGTCCGGGAATAATAGTATAGGTGTTTAATTCATTTTTCTTTTAGTGTGTGACCAAACCTCGTTGAAAGTCCTCATTCCACTGAAACTTGATGTCTTTATTTAGTAGTTTTTCCATGGGTGCAATAATATTTGCATAGCACTTTATGAATTTCTTGTAGTAGCCCGTATGTCCTGTTGGGCTCAACTAGCTTAATCGGACATTTGGTGGTGTTAAGTTAACAATGACTACAACCTTTGTAGGATCCACTAAGAGCCCTTGTTTATAAACTATATGTCCCAATAGTATTCCAAAAGGTGTCCCAAAGATGTAATTCTTGATATTTAACGATATATGGCACGCTCGCATCTTTCCGGGTCATCTTTAACACCTCTACATGATCTTTCAACATCGTATTATATGCAGTCCAATCATCCATATATACTACTAAAAATGAATGGTGGGTGAATTTTTTGAAGGAAGCTATGACTACCTTTGAGAATATTGTTGGTGCATTCTTTCAACCAAAAGGTACGACTATGTATCGTAGGGATCCCCATTCATGGGAAAGTAAGCGGTCTTGTACCGCCTTTCCGGGTTATCTGATATTAAGGATGGTAGCCCGAGAATTCATCCGTGAATGAGTATGCTTCATGGCCTCCTACATTCTCTAAAAATTCATATGTAAAAGGTTAGAAAAGGGTTCATGTAGGCAAGCATCATTTAGCTTTCATAGATAAACACATATCCTTATGCCTCCTTTTTTACCTCCCTGGAATACCATAGGGCTTATTCATTCTAATTCTTCTATTGGTTCTATGATTCCAACATTCAACATTCTCATTAATTTCTTACTTCTTACTTTCTACTTCTATATATATTGGGTTCAATCTACATGGTTGTTGTCTGACCATCTAGATTTAGGTTTGAGAGGTATATTCATCCCTCCTAGCTCTCCCGCTATTCCTTTCTTATTTCTCTCTCAGAAGGTTGTTGGGAACATAAATACTATACTCTCGCTAAGCAACAACTTTGTTCTTGTTTCTATTGTTTGTTCATCCCAATAGTCTCCAATACTGTCCATTTTGGGATTATTATTTGTCCCAATATTTACTTTCACCTTGATTGGCATCAAAAATATACTTTTAATGCCGCATATGGACCTTCTACATCTCTTTCTCCTTCAATCTATGTAATCTGAATGCCGCATCATGTTCATCTGGTCCTTCTTCCTAGACATGATAGCATGACAATAGTTACTTAACTGTCTGTATGTTCTGTTGTTGATACTCTATTATAAGTTCAACCCCTCGATCCTTAATAAATATCACCCCTCCGATTGTTTGAGTGATGAATCAATGTTGGGTTTCATGTTCAAATGATAAAGTGACAATAAAATTATGTTGTAATGTTGTCCATTCTACAATGCCTCTACGCTAAGCAGTTCCTAGTCTACATACCCATTTGTTGGAATTCCTTCCAATGTGTTAATAAAGTGATGAGGCCATTCTTCTTAGTGGTGTCATTTTCCATAGTGTTATGCACTTCTCCAAGTGTTCGGCTAGTTTCCCCTGTCCATCATACCTCTACATCATTATGCTCTCCTTCTCGCTGGCCGAATCTAAATGTAATAATTGCTTACATTGGTACTAGTCCTTGACTGCCACTTCTGCAAAATCTCTAACCATCTGCGTGTGTTGCCTGAGTGTTATGTTCAGAGGTACCACTTCCATTCTCGGTAACTTCGATTCGACAGGGTATTCTTCTAATTCACTCCATGAAAACCTGGAGTTTCTTTTGTATCTCATATACCTACCCATCTACACTCATTATCAATACCTTGTGGATACTCTGTAATATCTGGCTGGCTTACTATCCAACTTATATCCTCGATATGAAGTGTATACGTGATGCTTCTCCACCAGTACTCCATTTCAGAAGTTGGATTTTACATAATCTTCTTCTCAAGAATGGTTCTCAGAGTAATCGGGTTGTTTTCCTCCAGGTCTAAGCAAGTGGTCTCTACAAACCTTTTCTCCCTTCATGGGTCTAGTTGCACAACAACTCAGTATTCTCTTGACCAACAAGCTCCATTGTCTTCAAATTGATATGGCCTAGTTGTCAAACTCCAATCCATGCCAAGCAATGTTGGATATGGTGTTGTGCTATCCACAATTTCAATCACTTCAAAATAGGTTTTAGTAAGTGTGGATCTCCATCCAAATTCCATCGGCTTCACACCTCTTTAGCCTTCCAATTCATGTAACCCTTATTGATTTGGTAGTTTCCATTGAATAGGTGAATATCCTAATGTGGGATACATTTCCATGTCTTCTTGGGTAATAAATTTACTTCGGATCCTAGATCCAATATTATATATCCCATGTTGAAATCTCCAATGTTAGCCTTCAGTTTGAACTCTCTACTTATCCTCCTCCTTGTATGAAAGTGATATACTATTTTTTTCTCTAGCTTTCCCTCTACATATGTGTTACATCTTCAAAACATATTTTTAATACTTTAATAGATGATGGATCATTTATTAGTTTAACACAAGATTACATAAAATCCTTTATGGTACTTGCTTTTCCTATGGGTTGCTTCATTAGTGTGGATCCTAACGAGCGAAGGCATCTCGTACATTGGTACATCCCGAGTATGTTAAAAATAATGTAGATGTAATTTATGGTTTCAAGAATTTTGTTTTGATTGATTGAATAGTTCTTCTCATTATGCACACATGAAATCGCTTATGGTTCTATTATTCTTCTTCTTTCACCCATTGGGTTGTGTCGGATCTTGTAATATCAATGTCTCCTATTTTTGTAGCTCCAAGGCCAGAACTATGTTAGTTGATATTTATTCCATCATCCCTTGCTTTTGAAGAAATCAATTGAACATTCTAATTGTTATGATTCCTCTTTCTTGGATCTTCCCAATAGTAGTGTTGGGCGTGCCTCTTTGTCATGATCTCGATAAAAGGAAATCATCACATAGAGCCCGATAATGATTCCCGATACTTCTTCAACTCAGAATTCTTCACTATTGGAATAATTTGATCCTCGTAGGATAATATTATCGTATTCTGAAACTCCAATTTTCACCTTGAATCCTCCCCAAAATAAGTTATAGAAAGACGCTAGGATCTTTTATTCACTCGTTTATTCAAGAGAGGAACTTTGCATCGTAATCTCTCACGCTCAATATTTAACATCTAATTTAAAATATCACACAAGAAACTATAGTTCACTCTTCCAATGAAATTGGTCCCACTTCATTTGATTCTCTATAATTATGACTTTTTACCCAAACACCTCGCTTTTATTGACTAGCTTCTCGTGATTGGTCAAAAACCCTATCTTCCACAAGAGTGTATCTCCATAATTATATGACTAAAGAGTCGTGAAATTCACCTATGGTATCTTGATATGTCTTCTCAATACCATAGCAATTTCACCACACATCTGAATCGTTCTAGAAAGTTACACGGTAGAGAAAATGGTAAGATGACTTGTAAATAACATAGTTTAGGAACACATCACCAAAAGATCCTCTGTCTCCCTTGAAACTGGCCTTCTTACTTCTCATTTCCGAATTCAACTTATGTATCAAATCAATGTATAATGATATGTATTTAAGGCCCATTTATGTCACTTCCTTTTAACATTGAATGGTGACCACACTTCTCTTATATTTTGTAATTCTTTTCTTTTAATTATTCGGCTCACATGTACCTTCTTCAATTCACTTTTGTCATATTCAAAAAATTTCATTTCTCCTCAACCATGAGGATCCACGGACGCAAGCACCCACCACTAGAAACAACATGATGTATACTATCCATATATATGGTTTTGTTTCTTCATTTACATTGTCCTTCATTTCCAACACCTTCATCAATCTTGCAGAAATTCAAAAACCCATGACTAGGCTGACATCAATGACAACAACCAATCTTCCAACAACATTCCCCGTTGTCATTGATGGTAACACGCATGCTCCAATTCCTATCATCATGATCCCAATTTCTCCTCTTTTGACATCAATGGCAAAGGGTGGTGCTTCTCCCCCTGATTTTAATGAAAAAGAAATCCCTTGAGTTTCTCCCCTAACACGTATAACTCCAATAATACTTCATCCTTATTTTTGTATTCTATAAGCATCGGTTTTCCTGAACTTTTGTGGATTTTATCTTCTTATTCATAAGTAGACATATGTTGTTCATTTTCTTGTTGACGCTTGCAACCAATCTTCCTCGCTGAAAGTTATTTTCTCTCTGATGAGACAACAAGAGTGTATCCTTGATCATAGATTTTAACAACACTCAGTAGATTATGCTCAAATCTTCAACCAATAGGACATTTTTGTTTTTACATTTTTCTTCCAAGCTCTATCACACCTTCTCCAAGTACTTTACAGTCATCTCCAAATGCAACATTACACTCTCTACAAGTTGATGAATTTTTCTTGATCCCCACATGTGTGAAGAACATCCACTGCCTATGTACCATCTATATCTTCTATTTACATTCTTCAAATGGCTAATGCTATTCGACAATCTTCATTGTTTGAATCTCTTTCCTTCTCCAAACCGTGGTTACATAGGGATTACTCATCATTCATACATCTCTAATCTCGTAAGCTTTGTGACCAAGATAATTACATTTTAGTATACAATATTTTGTCCATCAATGGGGAAAATGAATTATAATTTTTTTTTTTTTTTTTTTTTTTTTTTTTTTTTATACCATTCATGTTTCTTGAGTATTTGTTCCTTTCATTGATTCTAATTAATTGCCTTATGTCCAAAAATTTTCAGTATAACAATGACCAAGAAAGAAATTTTGATACCTTGAAGTAAGTTGCCTTCTTTGTGATGTAGTCCAAGTATGGGTTAATGATCTATTCTTATGTTGTTTCCTTCATATTGATTCAAGCTTCTTTGATTCCTCGAAGGTAGGGGACGTGACTCTTGGATGCTCATCTCTTTTGTAATCATTCCTTCTTTCCAAGATCCTGCAGTCCACTTCTCACCAATTGTCTATGTAGCTCTTCTTCAAACTTTGTTATATTTGTAGACTTTGAAGGAAGTTTCACCCATGCATCCAAGATATGTTAAATATTTTGGAACTTGAGAGTTCTTAAGCTTTCCCTCAATGAGACAACTTCTTGTTCAAGTTTCACAATCTTCTCATTTTCATCATTTCATATTCCTACTTCTCCTATTCTTATTTCTTTTCTTTCAGCATAGCTCTTCAAGGAAATGTTTCTCTTAGTTTCTCAAAGTCTCTAATTGTTTCTTCAAGCTACAACTATCTTTTCACAACTACCCACCACTTCTTAGTTTTCATGCAATGTCTTTGAGCTACATTTCAATCTCAACATGCTTCAATTTTTAAGATTCTTATCTTCTTGTTGAATAATTTTTGCTTCATGATTTTCTTCTTCTTCATTGGAATTTTATTCTTCAGTGTCATTTCTTTCAATCCTTGGATGAGGACATTCAAATTCAACATGTCCTTCTCCTTCACAATTAAAGCAAAATAACTGACCTCTATTTTCTTCTTTGGAATATGAGATGTTGTAATTTTCTTCAACTTCTTCTTCTTCTTCTTTTGTTGCTTCCCTTGCATAAAGGTCTTGTAGCTTGTCCCAAATATATTTTGATGATGCACATGATCCCACCTTGGATTTCATTGAATCTATCAATCCATCCAGGATCGTATCTATTGCCAATTTGTTGTTCCTTTTTGCTTCCTTTTGAGCTACAGTCTTTGGTTTCTTCAAAGCATTGTATCCTGAAGCAACTAAGAACCAAACATCTGCCCCAAGAGATTTCAAGTAAGTTTCCATTCTATTAATCCATTATTAAAAATTTCTTCCATCAAATGGTGGAATCCCATTTGGAATTTTGTCTTCCATTTCTTGTTAGGATCTTCCTTCCAGTGGTTAAACTGTGCTGAAGGTAACCTACTCTGATACCAATTGTTGATATTGAGAGGGGTGTGAATCAGTATCAAGTACAATTTATAGCCCTTTTCAACTTATACTTAAACAATTCAATTATATCCAATGAGAAATGAACAATAGTATAAGAGTTACACCAATACACCACAATACACCATGCACAATATATGAGAAATAATCAATAGTTATTGTTCAAGGGAAGTAATGAATTCCAACAGTAGCTATAGATTCCAAATATAAAGGGAGGGATAAACCTCCAAGAGGAAGATACAATCCTCCAATATCAGGAAAGGTTTGACCTCTCCATCCTTGCCCCTTCCTTCCACCCAAGAATATATGAGAGATAATAAAATTTACATTAAATCATCACCATCAACCAACCATCACATAGAGCCTGATAATGCTTCCTGAGACTTCTTCAACTTCTGTAATTATTCAATTCTTGGAATACTTTGATCCTGTAGATAAATTATTCAATGTATTCTTTGAAACTCCTCCAAGTTTCACTCCTTGAATCCTCCCCAAAAATAATTTATAGAAAGAATGGTAGAATTTATTCAATTCTAGTTTATTTAGGAGAGTGAACTTCCACAGAATGCCCCACGCTCAATATTTAACATCAAATTCTAAAACTCACACACAAGAAACTACAGTTCGTAATATTTCCAATTAAATTGGTCCCACTTCATTTGGATTCTCTATGAAGCAATAATGATTATTTTACCCGGAACACTTGTTTATTGACTAGCTTCAGGACTGGTCAAAAACCCTATCTTCCACATAGTGTATCTCCATAATTATAGCGAATAAAGAGATGAAAATTTTACCACAGGTACCTTGATATGTCTTCTCAATACCATATCAATTTAACTATCAAAATCGTTCTAGAAAATAATTTATAGAGAAAATGGTAAGATGACCTGTAAATAACATACACATCACCAAAAGACTTCATCCTCCCTTGAAATATGACCTTATTTTCTTCTGATTTCCTATGAAATTTGACTTATGTATCAAATGAATGTATAACAATATGTATTTATACCATTTATATCACTTCCTTTTAACATTAGGGCCGACCTAACACTTTCTTATTTTGTAATTCTTTTCTTTAATTATCTTCATGGCCTACATGTACTTCCTTCCTCAATTCACTTTGTCATCTTCAAAAATTCATTTCTTCTCAACCATGAGGATCCACGTGACATACCACCTACCACCAGAAACAACATGATGTATACTATCTATCCATGGGTTTTTTTTATGCATGTTCATTGTCCTTCATGTCCAAATACCTCCATCAATCTTGCAGTCCAAAACCAATGACTAGGGTTGACATCAATGACAACAACCAATCTTCCAACAGGTGACCCACCATGAATGGGGAGAGAGCTCCCATAAAAAAGAAGAATCATATGATGAAAGGAGAGTGGTAGAAAAACCTCCAAACCTGGCTGAGATTGTGAGGAGTCTCAGGGAAGAGTTGCAAAGATTTAAGGTTGACAATGACAGGATAATGAAGGAGCAGGAAAAATATACTTAAACAAATGAGTTTTGTTTCAAAGCTTGTTAGACATACAAAGGAATTTGCAACATGGGCTAGTAGTCAGTAACACGGAAGAACACCAGCCTCAGAAAACCCAGAGTCTACTTGAAATGTAGAGGCATGAACCTGAAAGAATCAATGAAAGAAGAAACCCTCTCAAGATGGCTCGTCATGGAGCCAAGAATCATGCCACAACCAAAGACTCATCTGAGGATTCCTCTATTAGAGGAGGAGGATTCATCTGAGGATTCCAATGGAATTTCCAGCAATGAGACCAGTTCCCATTCCCAGAAGAAATGGAAGAAGAGGAATCACTCCAAGGGCAGTGATCCTAAAGAGTTTAAGAAATCAAATCCACCTACTTTTGATGGAGAAATCAAGAAAGGGGAAGAGGAAGAAGCTTGTATACCGGGATTGAAAAATTATTTCAGATTTCATAACTAGTATGATAACTTGAAATCCCGAAAATCTATATTTAATTTGAATGGAAAGGCCTCTATCTAGTGGGAGGACCTTAGAAACGTAAAAGGAATCCCAGAAAAGGAGTTGTCTTGGAATAAATTTGATAAATACTTCAGGAAGAAGTACATGTATGAGAGGTACTATGATGAAAATATGAAGGAATTCTATGAACTCAAACTAGGACAACTCACTATAGATGAATATATCAACAAGTTTCTCGAACTGATGAGGTATGTACCCTACATAAAGGATGAAAAGGTGAAGATGCAACAATGATTTCTTAGTGGGATGCCTCAATATTTCCGGAACAAAATTGAATTTGATGAGCCTAAGACCTTATAAGATGCCATTTAGAAGGCTAGGTATTGTTATGAACAACTCAACCACAAAGCATAACACCCCAAGGAATGGAAGAAGAAAATTAATATGGGATTCAAGAATAAGGCAGTTAAACCTTCAAGGTTTAAGAATTATGGGAAGGGTTCCAGGATGAGCTCTCCCACTAAAAGTGTGAATCAACAAAAAATTTCATCTCAAATTGGAAATAAAACTTTTGGATCATCCCTGGGAAGGACTGAAAGTACAAAGAAGGAACCATTGAAATGTTGGGGCTGTGGAGAATATCATTTGTTGAGGGACTTCACTCATAGATACCCAAGTAGTAAGGGAGTTTACAACATCCAAGAGGCCACCATGCTTGATGATGTGGCCAGGAGCATGCCAAAAACTCATGCAGCTTTGGAAAGTAGGCAAGCATACCACCAAGCCTCGGTGGTGGAAATGGAAGGTATGGTCACGAACCATCTTATTTCTATTATGATTGAACCTGGTTATAATCTGAGTTATATTTTTCCTCAAACTATTGAGAAGTATAAATTACAGCAAGTAAAACACACTAAACCATGGCAGGTACAACTAGCCACAGGAACAAAACTAAAGGTAACAAAGGTCATAACAACATGCTAAATCAATATGAACAGGTTTCCTACCCAAGCCACCTTAAACATCCTTCCTGTAGTATCATATGACATGTTACTTGGAATGGATTGGTTGGCTTCCCATAACGATAAACTTGATTGTTATAACAAAACCTTAGAATGTGAAGATGAGAAAGGGAAGAAAATAACTTTACAGGGAATTCAAAATCTTGTCTCAGTAAGACAGATATCAACCCTCCAAATGAAGAAGTACTGCAGGAGGGGATGCCCTTTGTATGAAATACAAGTATTAAACCCAGTTGAGGACCAAAAACCAAGACTATAAGAGCACCCTATACTGAAATATTATAGATATGTGTTTCCTAAAGAGTTACCAGGCTTACTTCCAAGGAGAGATATCGATTTCTCAATAGAGATTGTACCTGGAGTAGTGCCAATGTCTAGAGCACCCTATAGGATGAGTACCCTAGATTTAGTTTATCTCAAATTGAAGTTGAAAGAAAGGCTAGACAAAAGTTACATTTGTCCTAGTGTGTCTCCTTGGGGAGCACTATCCTTATTTGTAAATAATAATGATGACACACTCATGTTGTGCATAGACTATAGACAACTCAATAAAATGAAAATTAAGAATAAGTACCCATTGCCCAGGATTGATGACTTATTTGACCAGTTAAGAGGTGCCACCATATTTTTCATGATTTATTTGAGATCCGGATACCATAAAGTTCGAATTAAGGATGAGGACATCCATAAACCGCCTTTAGGACAAGGTATGGGCACTATGAATTTGTGGTGGTGTGGTTTTCTCTCACCAATGCACCTACCGCCTTCATGTGTTTGATGAATAGTGTACTCAACAAGTTCTTGGACATATTTGTATTAGTATTTATTGATGATATCCTAATTTACTCAAAGAACAAGGAAGAGCATGAAGAACATCTAAAGTTAGTACTCCAAGTACTAAGAGAGAACAAGCTCTATGCTAAGCTTAGTAAGTGCGACTTCTTTCAAAAGTTAGTCCACTATTTAGGTCATGTTATCTCTAAGAAAGGAGTGGAAGTTGACCTTGATAACATTAAATCCAATATGGATTGGCCTACACCCAGGGATGTAAATGATATTATATCCTTTATGGGTCTAGCAAGAAAATATAGGAGGTTCATAAAGGATTTCCAATATTGGTCACCCAATCACTTCATTGCAGAGAAAGAGAGTAAAATTTATTTGGACAACATCATGTGAGGAAAGTTTCTAGCAGCTAAAACACCTCTTGAACCATGCCATAGTGCTGAAAATTGTAGACTCAAACAAGTGTTTTCTTGTGTGCACTAATTCCTGCAAAGAGGAACTCGAAGGGGTCCTCGTGCAAGAGGGACACATAATCTTCTATGAATCCAGAAAATTGAGTAAACATGAAATAAATTATGTGACCCATGACTTAGATCTAGTTTCCATAGTGCATGCTTTAAAAATGTGGAGGAAATACCTCCTAGGCCAAAGGTTTGTGCTCATGACAAACCGTAGTGGGTTGAGGTATTTATTTGACAATCCCAAACTAAATGCTAGGAAATCTAGGTGGATGGCTCTCATCAGTGAGTATGATTTTGATATCAAGCACATCAAAGGGAAAGAAAACATAATGGTTGATGTCCTTATTAGGAGTATGAAAGTAATGCACTTAGCATATATAAGCACTTGTGAAACAAACATCAAGCAAAGAGTTAAGAGTGCACAAGATATAGATGAGTTCTTCAAAACAACAAAAACACATTTGGAACAAGAGGCCACAAGGTTGAAGTATGATGGTTATCAACTGATGAGTGATGGCCTACTGACATACAAAGAAAGGTTGTATATCCCAATGTGTTACGACTTGAAGAGGTTCATTTTGGATGAACTACACAAAAGACCATATGTTGGTCACCTTGGTTATCAGAAAATGATCACAGCCCTTAGGAAACTGTTTTATGGCCAAGGATGAAAAAGGATGTAACTGATTATTTGGATAAATGTTTAGAGTACCAACATGTTAATGTTGAACATCAACATCAAATAGGACTATTGCATCCCCTTCCTATCCCAGAATGGAAATGGGAAACAATTTCCATGGAATTCATCACATGATTACCCATAACAACCAAACAAAATGATGCCATCATGGTAGCTGTGGACAAGTTGAGCAAGCTTGCTCACTTTACTCCATTAAAGTTCACTTGCAAGTAGATAGATATTTCCATCAAATTCATGAAATAAATATTTAGACTGCATGGGATGCCTAAGGAGATCATGTCTGATAGAGATGCAAAATTTACCTTGGAATTTTGGAAATCTTTATTCACTAGATATGGAACAAAATTGTTGTTTAGTACAACATACCAAACTAAAACTGATGCGAAACAATAGAGGTTAAAATTAGTTTTGGAAGACATGTTAAGGATGCATGTAATGCATCAACCTGGGAAATGGGAAGAGTATCTACCCCTAGTAGAATTTTCCTACAACAATGGATCCCAAGAATCCTTGAAAATGAGCCCTTTTGAGGCCCTCTATGGAAGAAAATGCAATATCCCAATCAGCTGGGATAATCTAGTGGAAAGAATTACCCTTGGACCTGATATGTTAATGGAACTAGAACAACAAATAACCCAAATAAATAAAAATTTGAAAGTGGCCCAGGACAGGAAGAAGAGCTATGCAAACAACAAAAGAAGTCATAAAGAATTTAGAGTAGGATATCTTGTGTATAGCCGAATTAAAATTAGAAGAATCTCCTTAAGAATAGGAGCATGTGCCAAGTTGGCACCCATATTTTTTGGACCTTTTGAAATTCTGGACAAAGTGGGACCTGTAGCCTATAAATTGGCCTTTCCTCCCAGAGTGAAGGAACATAATGTGTTATGTGTTTCCTTATTAAAGAAATATATACATGATACTGCTCACATAATTGACTGATTTCTGATACAGGTGGAGCCATATGAAGAGTTCTAGCCATAACCATAGTGTATCCTAGACAGGAGAGAGATCCCTCTCAGAAACACAACCATTGAACATGTCAAGTTGCAAAGGAAAAAATTTGATCCCTCATGAAGCAACTTGGGAAATTGAGGATTCCATGAAACATGCATACCCTTTTTTGTTCACTGTTGTATATAGAATTTTCACGTTAAATAGAACACCGAGGACGATGTTCCTTTAAGGGGAAGGGGGTTTTAACACCCCCTTTTCCTATAGGCTATAATTATAAGTATCATTATGGAAAAACAATAGGCAGACCTGTATGGGATCAAGGAAAGACAATGGACCTTGATAAATTTTGTAGTATATACATAAATATTTTTTATTTTAAATAACAGAGAATTTTGAACTATTGCTGAAGGGATGGCCTTCACAGGTTACGATGTCATGAGAGGAGTGGGAAAGAGGGAGGCCATTACTAATTTAAATAAATTTTCTAGGCAGTACCCTCTCAAATTGAAAGGGTACAGACCTGAACTGTCCCCAACCATGGAAACTGACTATCAGTCAAGATAGTAGTTGAAATAGTTCTTTTGGAAGTTAAGGAGGCATGGGAAACATGCCTTTAGGAAAATTTTGACATGATCCAAGAATTATGGGAGGAGAAGGAAGGAAAAGAAGGCGCAGGGAGAGACAAAGAACACACATAGATGGGCATAGGCAGAGAGCAGTTGGAGACAAAAAAGAAAAGTCACAGGAACTCCCTGGAAATATTGCAGGCATCCTCTCATGACATCATACCTGACTCGAGGGTGGCTGGTTTTAGCATAGGTTAGAGAAAGCTTGCCTATGGTTGGGTGGAGAGCGGTTCTCCCTGTAGTAGTGGCCAACACACCTATAAAATTTTAGATAAGTTCCTTGTATCGATTTTCTGTCTTAATCAAAGTGCATGAATGGATTTGATGAATCCATGTAATAAATTTGAAGCCTGATGGATTACTTTAGGAGATTCCATGTAGGTGCATAGAATGAATATTTATATATGTTCGTATGCAAGTCTTGTGTCTTAGCTATAGATAATTTCTATATCTATAGGAATAACTTCAAACATGATTTTATAATGTGTTTATGTGATTTACAATGTGGGAGTGAGTATGCTCGACTGTAATTGTATACACACACACACACACACACACACACACACACACACACACACACACATTATGTACTCGTACGTATGGGAGTTTATTCTTCTCGTTTGAATCAGATCTATTTACTAAATTTTTTGAGAGGTTTCATATCACTCGACTGATAGTACCCTGCTTCCCTCCTAGGTGTTATAACGTCATTTTCCACTACACATGCATATTATGGCTCATTGGTCTATGTTACATCCCTTTCCCTACTTGTGGGACTTAAATCCCCTTTATCCTCCTCAAAAACGTATTTAAAAACCCTTTTTATCAAAGTGTACACAACTTTCCTTAAAGTAACTCGCTTACATACGTGGTTTCCATGTTAGAAACCCACATACATGTTAATTTTGGCTCAAAGAAATATAATCTCGATATTTCAAGCAGCGTTTACATGTTTATTCATTCCCTAACTTCCTAAAGCCCATACATAATGAATACAACCATCAAAATGGAGTATAAAAGAGAGCCTCGGGGTGGCGGAAAAACATGGTCAAGAAATGCGTCATTATGATGGCATTTTGAATATTTTCCTACAAGTTCCATGTTTCCCTAGTGTCTAAGATTGTCCCCTCTATCTAGAAACCCGTGTTTCCATAATTTGTATTATTCTTATCTTGTCATGAATACAACCTTTGTCTTCCTTAGACCTACTAGAGTGCATAGTGTTGGAGGCACTCTTATACATATTCAACCTTGGGTGGAGGAACTTAAAGCTTAGTTCTGGGACCTACCATAGCAGTTACAGGTTGTAACCAACCCCTTTTGTTGTTATCAATAAAATAACTCTCATTCTCGTCCAATTATTTGTGTTAATTTATGATTATGATAATATTATGTGTATGTTATTTTGAATCGAACATTGAACCTGAATTGATTACATTAAGTTAGTTAGTGGATAACTACTTTCTTGCAGTTTCATATTTCTTTGTCTCCAAGATTTTCAGAAGGTTGTTGTGAAGGAATTCCATAGAGAAAAACTTCAAGTGGGACCTATTTCAAATGTAGGATTCCAGGTGCATTCTTCTTCCCTTTTTCTGAAAGTTAGTTATTGTAGGTGGTTATTCCTAATTGATTGTTTAATTAGAGTGTAAGAGAAGTTTCCTTAGGTTCTAATTTTTTGTGGTTCTGACCGAAAAAACATAGGAAGTAAATTTTTGTAACAAAATTGGCGACCATACTCAGGACTTTATCCCTTTTGGGTCGTTGAAGATGCTTACCTTTTTTCATTTCTATTGAAACTTTTTCTGTGTTTTTAGCCTATTTTCAACACTCTCTGAGTCTATACAACCTTACCTAAGTCTCCAAGTTCCCTTTCTCTCTTGTTGAGGGGATTTTTAAGGTTATACGGAGGTTTTCTTCATAGAAGTCGCGTACATACAAAATTGGTGTACTACACAATCGTGTACATGTTCTGAAGAAGGGTTTTTAATATTCTCAGGCTATTGGAAGAAAGAGTGGTTGTGCTCTGAGATATTTGTGGGTCTTTTGTGAGTCTATAGAATTATTGTTTGGTTCTAGAAATATGTTTTATAGTTTTCAAGATTGTAAGAAAAACTTAAATATTTTGGTCAACTTTTATGTTTGTTCAAAGTTGTTTTTTCTTGGTTTAAGGTTTCAAAAATATTAGTCGAGTGTTTCTTACAATCTAATTCCTATTAGTACAATGTCTCATCAGGTGCTTAGTCATATGTTTGTAATATTTCTCCCTATGTACCTTCTTGGTTTCTTGTTTGATACAAAATTAAAGTATAAGAGTGTATGCTTTTGAAATTCCTCCCTTGCCTTTTGTAATTCTATTTTGAACAGAAAAGTTCATCGTAGGAATATTTTCTTCTTGAATTTACTCTTTTTCTTAAAATATTTTTATTATTTTCAGTAGCCTTAATAAAGGAAAAGAAATATAGTTTGCAAAGTTATTTCTCACTCTATTTTGCATTGCCTCTCAAAAAGCATCTTAGATTTTCATTGAAAAGTGGTTTAAGATCTTGCATACAATCAAAAGTGCAATGTTTTCATTTTTGAAAAAAGTATAAAAGAAAGAGTTTGTTTTCATTTTATTTGAAGCATTGCTACACTCATTTTTCAGTGAAGAAGTTGCATCATGCATTTGTGTTCTTAAGTGTTTCTCTATTCTGTCCATCAAAACACCATCTAGTTTCATCTGTACCCCTCCTGAGTAAATAACAACCCCATAAAATGAATGCTTACTAAAAATTAATTTGACATTTTTGTTTTATAGGGTGAATAGACTAGTTGTAGGCTAGGGCCTTGGTTTAGGTTGGAGAGTTAATTTCTCCAAGGCCAGAAAAAAAACATAGGAGATTGAGATAGGGAGTGAAAAATACAACTGTCATATAAGTGTGTCTAGGAAAATTCTCTTACACAAGATCCAAGCACGAGGTCACGTGAGCATGAGACGAGGAGATAACCCCTCCAAATATTAACTAAATGTTGTGGAAATAACATATTTTGGGGGTTTTGTTAGTTCCCATACCTCTGTGAGAGGCAACAGTTTTGAGGCTTCGAGATTTTTCAACCTGCCCATATGTTTGATCCCAACTATCGATTGTTCCCCCAGATGTCGACTGCGATTTGGTAACCGTATTTTCTCTTCCTAGGGATCTCATAGGTGACTATGGAGGGTTTCATGTGGTACCTAGGGAAGATTTCATATCACACTTTTCGGTACTTCTAGAGGGTGCTCCATGAAGAATGGGTACTTGCATCGAATAAGGATGGTTAGTGCAGGTTGGGATAATTTCTTCTCACTCCTTCGTTCATCGGTCCACATAAATTAATCAACCTGTGCCTTCATCCAGAAGGTCCTTACCTTACCTTGTGACTATTGCGATCTCAGGACATAATCCACATGAGTCGAGATATTAGCAAGGTTGTTTGTGTTTGTTGGTTCCATTTAGGAATTTTCTAGTGGTGTTCTTAGTGATCATAGAATTGCTTAGGAAGGTATGTAGGTGATCACCTAGAACTGACAACTCAAAGTGGTTGATCAACCACCTCATCGGTTGAGGATAATTCAAGGTCTTCCCCTTGAAGAAGTTGAAGTGAATCCTCCTCTGCTTCCTTTGAGTCGTCGACTCGATCAATATGAAACTTTTGTACTCACTAGTCCAATTGAGACTTTGCTTACAGAACCCACAAAAACAAACATTTCTAAGCCATAGTTTGTAAAGGTAACTAATCTTGGGGCCAAAGCATTTTCCTCACCTTTCAACCCTCTGTTAATTGGGCCTTACACTCCAATTTTCATACAAGTTCTACCTTCCAGGTTGGACTTCGCTGACAATATCCTTCTTCACTAGGATGCAATGGAAGGCACTACGAAAGTGTCTAGGTCAGGAGTCACTGTCACACCCACTTCATAAATTGTCACCAGTGGGATCTTTCCCCCTAATATGTCGAACCAAACAACTAGTGTGATTCAATCCACCATTGTCGCATCTATAAAAAACTCTACTTTATTGATTGTTGGTTCCACCTAGCCTTTTGGTGTGACCATTTTGTTACCTTCAATAACCGATGCTTCCATGTTCGTTATTCTATCGATGGACATTTTAAATGTCTTGACTGGGTCTCAGTATATGTCACAAGTCTCTAATGTTGGTTAAGGAATTCCTTCATTCCCTACCAAGCTGTTTCTTGGGGTGGGGATCATATCCCTCTGTTGTTCCCATCCATTGGGAGTGGGGAATTCCTGTATTTCATCCCTAACCCCTTTGGGGATTGGGGTGCTTCTATGGGTAGAAGATTCCAATCCACTAGCATGCCATCTACCTCGAACCAGTTCACATTGTATGGTGGGATCGAGAGTAATCCTTTCACCACGTCTACAGTGTCAGTAGGTGGCAACCCCTACCAATATAAGTGGAATCCCATGCAAGGGAATTTCCCTTCGCAAGGGATGTCTTTAGGGGGAAACCCATTTCCCATTCAGTCAAACCTCATGTAGGGAGGTATTCACTCGAAAGGAGGGTTCGCAGGGGGAAACCCTGATTTTCCATTTAGGAATTAGATAGGTGGGAGTGTTCTTTCGTTTAACCAGAACCAAGGGTTTACCCCAGGATATGCCTCATCCACAAACTCTTCCTGGAAATCTGGTGCCAGGTTCAACCGAGGAGCTTCTTTTCAAGATGTCAATCAATCAATGTCGCAACCTAGGATACCTTTTCTAACAACTATCCATTTTCCATATTTGTTGAAGTTGATGAATGACTTGATTCATTATGACCTGAGGTGGCATGTGGTCCCCACTAAAATACCTTCGGACATACAAAATTTCGAAGGAAAGAGTGGTGAATACCCCTAGGATCACATAACAATGTTTAATTTGTGTTTATTATCTAATTCATTGAACAATGACTCAATATGGTTACGATTGTTCCAACACACCCTCACTGGGGTCATCGCTAAGTGGTATATAGAACTAGAGAGGTCCAAGTACACAACATTTGGTGATTTGGCCATGGTTTTCCTCAATCAAATCCAACTCCATGTTCGGTATGACGCTGGTACAAAATTTTTAGCTTACTTTCAACAATATAAAGCTACACACATTTCCGATCATATTCAGGAATGGAGGAGATGGAAGAGACTTATTAAAGCCACGGTCCCACCATAATTTCTCTTATAATGGTTCTTGAAGTCATTACCTCCTTATATTTCTAAGGATAAGGCCACTTTAGGGGTGTTTACAGAATAATATGTAATATGAGCACACCAATTGGAGTTGATTTACTCTCAATTATGTATTCTCTATGAGATCATGCCCAATGCACCACGATCAAATCTCGACCTGGAAAAACTGAAATCAAGACTGCATGTCGATGGTATAGTCATTTCCTCACAAAGCAAAGCTGCAGATATGGTATCTAACCAGATGCAACAGTTGTCTATCCAAAAAACTGTAGCTAGTCTGACCCTTGGCTCGACCACCCCTCCACCCATTCCTCGGTTGTACACACTATGCAATCAAAGACTCAAAAGGGTCCTCAAAAGTCTATAGAGAAGAAGAAAGAAAAGGGAAAGAAGGGTAGTGGGGGAAAAGATAAAAAATATAACAAAAATGTTGAGGGGGCAAAGGATGAAAACATAAAGGTGAAATTCCCATGAAATATTTGTGGGGATGATCACCTTACTCATCAATTCCCAATGATGGAAGAAGCGTAAGGCCTGATAAAGTTGCAACAACAAAAACAACATCTTGTTGTGTTGTAAAATCCATTTCTGCAAGGACAAAATATGCAGGTTGGATCTTCCATGTCTAATTCGCAAGGGGGCACTTTGAAAGAACCTATGCTAGACAGATCTTTTTCATTCGTTAATATGGTTAATCATACAAAATTAAAAGGGGAGGAGGTAGACTTGTTAACCATAGTTCATGATTATAGTAATCCCGAGTCAACATTGAAAGGTAAAGAAACTTCCAATCCTCAGGAGCCTCTACACATAGAAAAACCTAAGAAGGAAACAATGCCACACATACCAAAGGGTGTGTACAAAAGGATGTCACATAACCCTAACACTTGATTTGCACCCAACTATTTCATTGTTGAGGATTTAGGTCAAATGTCGTGTGGAACGTCTTCTTTAGAGGTGCTTAAAAGTTTTCCCATGAAACACACTACATTATTATCCGCGATCAGAGTGGTGAATTATTCTAGCTTGCTCACTATGAAGTTTGATGCTACTGATGTGAAGCCTCTCCTTCCTTATTATGTATCCTTCCACATTGACATTGTATATGTGAAACACGTAATCAAGAGGAACGTCATAGACGAGGGAGCTTCGATGTGTCTCATGTTCCTGTCCCGCTGGAAAGATATTGTCTCTTTAGAGCTCACACCTTCTCCCAATTTTTTAACCACATTGGATGGACGATCTTTTAGACCGCACCAGCTTATTTCCTCTTTTCTGGTCCAGTTAGGAGGGAAGTTTGTTTCTGTAGAAGTAGAGGTAGTCAAAGCGTCACTCGACTATAATACGTTATTGGGAAGGATTTTGACTTATGCGATGATAGTTGTTGTCTCATCGATATTTATAATTTTATGCTTTCCCCATGAGGGAAGGATTGTGACTATCGATTAGATGGATTTCAACTGCTCTATCTCCATGACGAATCCAGGATCCACAGTATCATCAATTGAGACTATCGATGTTGGAATGTGTCCTTCGCTTATGGGAACTTTTAATTTCCCAACACCGATGTTTTATATTCATGTCACCCTGGATAGGTTTCAAAATTTGAGTTCCCTAACTTCCTTTACAAGGGTTTCTTTGTTTAGAACGTCGTATCTACAAGATCCATGGGTGTTACCCTCACTGTGGGAATCGTTCAAAATTCATGCACATGGCGGGATGGCTATGCCATTATCTGCAGCTAAGGTTACTTATCAAGCTATTGAACAAGCCACTACAGACCCTAATCAGACTCTTGCATGGATAGAGGAGGACGATTAGTTCATAGAGCCCGTTTGGGCTCAGAATTCTTCAAATTCCCTTGACTACCTAGATACCATTTTTCCTTCCGACGAATTGATTATAGAGGCAATGGTTGGGTCAAAAAGGCCTTGGGAGGATATGCATCATCGATCGTACTTCCTTCCATAGACCAGTCGTGTGGAAAGAGGGTAATTTAGGTTAGATACAAGTAGAAATGTTGGTCAGAAGGTGAACCCCTAAGAAAAAAATGGTGTCTATGTTGAGGGGAATATAGAGAATATATAAAAAATTGTCCCGATCAACATTTCTAGAAACCCTGATGTTGTTGAAAACGTCTTCTTTGGGGTAGAATCTCTCAAGATTAAATTCATCAGTATACGACACTTTTCAAGGAATTTCGTGATTTTTTTTCCTGGTCGTACAAGGAAATGCCTAGCATAGATCCTCGAATTGTCAAATATGATATTAGAACCTATGAAAACGCTAAGCCAATTCAACAAAAATTGCAACCAATTAACCATTCCAATCTCGTTGATGGAATGGGTATCCAACCCCATTCCGATAAACAAGAAACAGGGTACGATTCGAGTATGCATGGATTTTCGTGATTTGAATAAATACTGTCTTGAGGATTGTTGGGTATGTGTTATATTCTTTTCACGACTAGAACTAATGATCTTTTATTGAAAATTTGTTTGCAGTAAGTAATTATACAAGGTTAAAATATACATTTGGTATCAGAGAAATTATTTGCTTCATGGCGACTCCTTTGTGGTCAAGGGTTTGGCTTAGGACTGTGATAAGCCTTGTTATAGTGGGAGATCTATAGTGTTGAGTCTTCAAGTAAAAAGAAATGGCGAGCAGTTTGAAAATAGAGATCGAGAAATTTAATGGGCAAAGTTTTGAGTTGTGGAAGCTCAAGATGGAAGATCTGTTGGTAGACAGAGATCAATGGATCATGGTGAATATAGGTATTGTACCTATAGGAACGTCCACAAATGATTGGAAAATGTTGGATTAGAAAGAAAAGAGAACAATCTGATTGTGTCTCTCAGATTCAGTTTTACTGAATGTGTTAGGGGAAGCTACAACCAAGGAGTTATGGGATAATTTGGGGAACTTGTATGAGTCTAAGTCCCTGGTAATTAAACTGTTCCTGTGGAAGAAGCTATATAACCTAAGGATGAGAGATGGAGACTCTATGACAAAGCATATGAACACTTTCAATACTATGTTAAGTCAGTTATTATCTGTTGAAATTAAAATTTGAGATGAAGATAAGTGTATTGGTTTATTGTGCTCTTTACTAGACTCGTGGGATAGTCTAGTTTTGGCCATAGGTATTAATACAACTACCTTGAGTGTTGATGATGTGGTATCATCCTTTTTGTCAGAGGAGATGAGATGGAAGAACATGGAAGGACGGAGCACGGATGCACTATTTGCAAGAGCATGCTCCCAGGAAAGAAACAAAGCTAAGTCCTCAGGTGGGAGATATAAATCTAAGGGTAGATATAAATATCTAAGAAAGTTTGTAAAGGTATGCTAGAGATGTGGAAAAGAAGGGCACTTCAAGAGGTAATGTAGATCCAAAAACATTGAGAGAGTGAAGAGACCTAAAGGTGCTCCCTCTATAGAATAAAATGCATCCAAGGAAGAAGGAGAGGGTGTGTACTTGGCTTCTTCAAGTACACATGCAGATCATGATGCATGGCTAGTTGACTCAAGTGCATCCTTTCATATGACTCTCCACAGGGAGTGGTTCTGTGAATATGAAAGGTATGATGGAGGTAATGTTTTCCTAGGTGATGACTCGACATCCAAAATCAAAGGTTGAGGAAGAGTCAAATTGAGCCTCATATATGGAAGGGTTAGAACACTACTTGGTGTTCTACAAATCCCAGGATTGGCCAGAAATTTGATTTTTGTAAGCAAAATGGACAATGCAGGGGTAAAAATAGTATTTGAAAGAGAAACATGTAGGATGGTTCAAGGAGAAATGGTGTTGTTGAAGGGATTTCAGATTGGAACTATGTATAAGCTACAAGGAAGAACTATAAGTGATGGGTGTAATAGTTTCATTGTTCGTGATATTGGAGATAAAGAAGAAAAAAATCCTATAGTCTCTGGAGAAAAGGTTATGCTGTGGCATCAAAGACTGGGGCATATCGGAGAAAAGGATCTTTGACTACTACATGGTAAATGTATGTCTAACATCTCTCTAGATTTTGATTTCTGTGAACATTATGTATATGGGAAGAAGAATCAGGTAAGATTCCCCTCTGGTGCAATGAGGGAAGAAGGAATTTTACATCTAGTGCACAATGATGTGTTTAGACCTATGTCGTTTCCATCATTGGGAAAATATGTGTACTATGTCTCATTTATAGACAACTTCTCGAGGAATACTTGGACATATTTCCTCAGGAATAAATCTGAAGTCTTTGAAATGTTTAAAGAGTTTAAGGATCTTGTTGAGAATCAAACAGAGAAAATAATTAAGGTGTTGAGGATGGATAATGGTGGAGAGTTCTGCAGGAATGAATTTGAAGAATTCTATAAGAAATGTGATATATCAAGGAAGAAGACTAATCCTTATACACCTCAACAGAATGGAGTTGCAGAAAGGATGAACAAGACGTTGATAGAAAAACCAAGGTGCATGCTCAGTGGTGTCAGGTTAGGGAAAGAATTATGGGTAGAGGTAGTGGGTATTGCATGTTACTTGGTGAATCGATCACCCTCATCAACACTAGAAGACAAGACTCCACATGAGGTATGGATTGGTAAGAAACCCTCTCTCACACATCTCAAGGTATTTGGATGTGAGGCCTATGTTCATGTTCCAAAGGAAAACATGAGTAAGCTAGATAAGAGGGATGAAAAGTGTATCTTTAGTGGGTATAAAGATGGTCTCAAAGGTTATAAGATTTGGAACCCAAAAACTAAGAAGGTTGTGAATAGAGGAGATGTGGTATTTAGAGAATTGAAAGATGTTGTCAAACAGGAAGTCCTACCAAGTAAGGAAGAAACAAGGAAAAAATATTTTGAGTTAAAGGATGATGAATCAAACTCTACAGAAGAACAAGAATTAGAAGAAGAAGATCATCATACTCCAGTATTGAGGATACAGGTTCGGGAAAAAAGGCTACTGGAAAGGTAATACTCCACTTGATTTCCGTTCAATTTTTTCTTTGTCTATTACTAATGATGATCCTATAAATATTAGGGAGGCAGTGGATTCAAAGGATGGAAAAATGTGGAAGAAGGCCATGGCTGAAGAAATGGTAGCCTTGGATCAGAATGAGGCTTGGGATCTAGTGGAGTTGCCGACTGGAAGAAATCCCATTGGAAGAAAATGGGTACTTAAAAATAAGTTGAATGCAGATGAAAAACTGGAGAAAAACAAAGATCGATTAGTAGAAAAGGGGTATTCCCAGGTTGAGGGAATTTATTTTGGTGAGATCTTTTCTCCTTTTGCCAAGTTAACCTCTATTAGATTTTTGTTATTTGTTTCTTCTGTGTTTTATTTTGAAGTAGAACATATGGATGTGAAGACAACATTCTTAAATGGGGATCTGGAAGAAGAAATATACATGAAACATCAAGAAGGATTTGATCTGAAGGGAAAGAAGGAGCTGGTATGCAAGATGAAAAAGTACATGTATGGTTTAAAACAATCACCAAGGATGTGGTATCAAAAATTTGATACTTATATGTTGGGACTTGGCTTCACAATACGCAAAGAGGATCATTGTGTGTATTTTAAATTAATTGGTGATCATTTGATTTGTTTGGTCTTGTATGTGGATGACATGTTGTTGATAGGAAACAACAAGGAGGTTATCCAAGATGTGAAAACTCAGTTGTCCTCTAAATTTGACATGAAGTATATTGGTGATGCAAATTTCATTTTGGGCATGGAAATTAAAAGAGATCGGAAAAACAAGAAACTCTGGTTAAATTAGAGAAAATATGTCAAGACAACATTGTAGATGTTTAATAAGCAAGAATATAAACCAGTCGGGGTCCCTATTCCTGTAGGTGTAAATTTATCTACGGATCAATGTCTCAAGACACAGGAAGAGAAGAAGGGCATGTATCGTGTTTCATATGTGAGTGCGGTTGGAAGTTTTATGTATGCAATGGTATGTACTAGAGTAGACATTGCACATGCAGTAGAATTTTTGAGCAGGTATATGTCAAAACCAGGGAAGGAGCATTGGACTACAATAAAGAGAGTTTTCAGGTATCTGTGTGGCATTACTAGTTATGGATTGTGATACCAAGGAAAACCAAGCTTGGATAGAGTATTGGATATAAATGGCTTTGCGGATGCAGACTGGGCTGGAGATCTAGAACGTAGAAGATATAAAAGTGGGTATGTGTTCAACTTGTTTGGAGGAGCAATCAATTGGATGAGAAAAAGACAGTCTGTAGTGGCACTTTCAACTACAAAAGATAAATACATGACATCCACTCATGCAAGCAAGGAAGCAGTATGATTACAAATATTGTGTTCAGGTATTGGGTTGGTACAAAAATCTGTAAGGATAGATTGTGATAGTCAGAGTGAAATTTTTTTGGTGAAGAACTCGGCTTATCATTCAAAGACAAAGCATATTGATGTTCAATATCACTTTGTGAGAGATATGGTTGAAGAAAAGAAGGTGTTGTTTATGAAGGTGGACACTTTGAATAATTTTGCAGATTCATTAACAAAATCTATGAGCACTGAGAAGTTCTCTTGGTGTAGAGGATCTATGGGCATTGTTGCCCTGGATTGTTGACTATGTAACCTTGTAATCCCATGTATACAAAGAAAACAACAAGTGGGAGAATGTTGGGTATGTGTTATATTCTTTGCATGAATGGGCGTGCAGGGGGGGTAAGAGGGGGGAGGAGCACCCCCTTTCTCGGGGGGTCATAGGAGGGTGGGAGCAACGTCCCCGAAAAAAAAAATTGGCAGTCTTTTGCATCCGTTTTTGGGCATTTTTTCGACACATGGTTTTTGCTGATGGTTTTCTATTTCCAGTTAAGGAATTAAGGTTGTTGACTAATTTGGGTTATTGGATTAGGGTTTTAGATGCTACGAGATCTTATCTTTATATTTTATTGTAAACAATGTATGATGAGATGAATATAGAAGATGTTGGTTTTCCCGGTTTGGGTTTCCAGGGGAAAAATCTCTATGTAATGTATGCATTTGTCATTGTATCTTTTCTGTTCTTTTATTGAAAATATGTTTGCAGTAAATAATTGTACAAGGTTAAAATATACAAGGATGACTTCCCTATGCCATTTATTGATCAAATTCTTGATGAATGCGTAGGAATTGAGATTTTCTCTTTCATGGATGGTTTTTCTGGTTATAACCAGATACAAATCCTCCCTAAGGACCAACATAAGACAACTTTTATTTGTCCTTGGGGAAACTTTGCATACAAAAAGATTCCCTTTGGCCTTAAAAATGATGGAGCCACTTTTCAATGGGCCATGATGTTCTCTTTCCATGATATTAAGAACATAGTGGAGGATTATTTGGATGATATCACCGCCCATTCATGTAAAAGGGCGCAACATATTTTACACCTTCGCCTTGTATTTGAGAGATGTCGTCACTATCGAATTCACTTGAATCCACACAAATGCATATTTTTATAACTTCAGGACGACTCTTCGGATTTATCATTTCAACTAAAGGGATCATGGTTGACCCTTTGAAGGTTGAGGAAATAACTCAGTTCCCTCCCCCATGCACAATACATCAACTTCGGAGTCTATAAGGAAAGGAAAATTTCCTTTGACTTTTTGTACCAAATTGTGCTAATATCACAAAAGGTTTTATGTGCCTACTGAAGAAAGGGGTTCCTTTTTATTGGGACAAGTCAACACAATGTTCTTTTGACACATTGAAGAAATCCTTAGTTTTTACTCTTTTGCTTAGCCCCCCATATTATAATAGATATTTTCTACTATATCTCGTGGCAGCCAAATCTTCGATCAACATGGTCTTAGTTCACGAGGATGACAAGCTCCAAGAGCATGTTATATATTATTTGATTCATGCATTGATAGGACCTGAACTAAAGTGTTCACACGTCGAGAAACTGGCCTTAGCAATATTTCATGTCCTTCAATGCCTCTGACATTAAATTCATTTGTGAAAGTCGACCATCATCGTCGATGTTAACCCTTTTCAATATGGTTTGACAGGACGAATAATTGGCGGGAAGTATAACAAATGGATTTTTTTTGTTCATGAGTTTGATTTTGATTTTGATTTTGCTTCTGCCAAATCCAATAACTCATTAGTCTTTTTTGAACTTATGTCGGAGTTCCCAGTAGAGAATGAGGACAACAAAGTTATTGACTCACTTCCTGATCAACGTATATTCATTATCTCTTCTACTAACCCTTGGTACAAAGATATCCTTATATATCTCCAGACTCTTAAATTTTCCCCTCATTACTCAAAGGATGAATGACGTCGGATTCACCATCAGGCAAATAATTTCCTTATTATTGGCGACACTCTATATTGTCAAGGAATTGATTCAATTCTTTGTCATTGTTTAACCCACGAGGAAGTAGAAGTTGTACTTAATGAATGTCACAGTGGAGCATGTGGCGGTCACTTATCAGGACTGGCAACAACCTAGAAGATCTTGCGTGTCAGAGACTTTTGGCTGTCAATATTTAAAGACTGCATAGAAGCATTCAAGAAGTGTCACCCTTGTCATATTGTTTCTCAAAAAATATGTGTGCATCCTTCTCCTCCATGGATATATTCGAGGTAGTTGTTGTCCAAGAGGGGCTAGTCGGAGCGGTCGTGTACTCCAGTCGGTAGAGAGATTTTTGATTTCTTGTATGAAGAGGAAAATCCTTCCCTCGATATTGTACAGTGATCGCATGCGAGGATAGATTAGAGAGGATGTTTGAACATCCTATCTACTCCAGAAGATCCACCAGATTATAGAGGTAATATTATTGATATGTTTTGATAAATATGGTTTCATATTTTTTTGTCTTATTCATGCACATGTAATTTATTGTACCATTTTTTTTCAATTATCTGAGTATTATTGTCTATTTTTTTCTAGATGTTGGCACATATGTTGGGGATGCACCTCTCCAATAGGATAAGGAGATACATGAGGTGGCTTATCAACCTCCAGAATAGAGACTTTCATTTTGAGGTCAGTGAGACGTCCCCCTAGAAAGGGTCAAATACAATGTTATAGCCACATGTGTGGGAAATATAGAGGCCAAGAGATATGTGCCCCTCCCAAAAATTATGTCAATGTCTAGAAGATGGAAAAATAGAAATTCAAATGGTTCATCATAGGTCCAATGTATAACTTCATCCAAGGAATGGTCCAAAGTGGAGAAATGTCCAAGAATATAATGACATCATATCCCACATGTGAGTCATCCAAGCAATGAGAAACCTCTTCAATAGTCACATGTGGGCTCAGAGGGCTAGTGATCCTCCAATAAAATTCTATTATGGGTGCCACCTCATCAAGGAGTCCAAGTTATCATGCGAATTCACCCTCGTAACGTGCAAAACGCCTTCTCCAATGCATTAATTTCCCACATGTGTGGTATAAAGGGAGAAAATAATGCATGAATATGAAATGAATTATTCAACTAATCATAAATGGTCCAAGTGGAATTTGTGATGACATAGCATCCCTATCATAGTCCGATGCACTATCACGTATCCCAATGTGGTGACAATATCTTGATGTGGTACACGGATCCCAAGGTAAATGTCACAGATCCCAATGTATGTAAATATGGCCATAAAAGAGTACATGGATCCCCAAGAAACATCATGGATCCAAAGGGAGTGTCACATATCTAAAGACATGGTATACGTATCCCAATGCACCATACCCACTCTAAGTAAAGGGTCTAGCCTCTTAGAAAGTTGTTAATCGATAACATTTGGCGACAATGTCGTAGTAAAACATAAAAAGGAGGGTTAATTTATATACGTTCCTAAATCTTACCAAGGGGAACAATATTAACCCTTATACATGCATCAAATCCTAAGGAAAACCCATGTTTCTTAAGTATGTAGGTGAAATATAGGCAATAATGAATAATAATGATGAAAGGGAAGGGGCAATGTGCTCATGTGATGACCCTCAAAATATTAAACATGAACAAGTCTCATTTTTCAGTTATTTATTCATCTAGCTTTGTTTGGCTAGGAATTTTATCTTATAATAGCATTCTAAAGGGATCTTGGCATTGAGTTACCATTCTCAGCTTGTTTCTTACTACCCCTTTCAAGCATTTTTTTTTAATATTTAGTTTATTGAATGAGTCCCTTTTTTTAGATATTATTAGAAAAACCAGAGACTAGGGGCATTAGCCTTACTAATGAGAGGAATTTATCAAGCTTAATATTTGGCTTTTTAAACTTTAACTCTTCACCTCTTAGCCTTGATGTATTTATTTATTTAGGCTTAAACTTTGACCTTTCCTTTCGACCTTTGAGAAATCATTCATGACTAGGATGAAATTATTTTATGTGGATGGAATGATAATGGGGAGATGAAAAGTGGTTAGCATGGTTGTGATATGGATACTGCTATCTAGCCTAAACACCTAGTGGTACTACAAGTCACTCTAAGAAATGACACACTTCTAACAGAAAACATGTCCCCCAAGGTAATACAAGGCAAGTAATAAAACTATATAATGTTATGAAATTATTGAAGATAATTGTTGGATGTATACCACATTACAACGAGCCAAGAAGTTATATCATCATGTCCAAATGGGTATTAATACATGGAATATCAAATCAAGTAAACTGACCATACCATACCATAGTGCATTTGTTAGCTAATGAGCAGGGATGAGAGTGAGCTACACCATGGTTGAGCTAGCATGATCATGTATCTAGTCTAGATAAAGAAGAAGTATGTCTAGATCTGGTGAAGATGAGCATGCCACCTCATGAAAGAAACAACATGAATCCCTTGTGAGGGTATCTAAAGGTTGTTACCCCTGAGGGGATAACCGACCTCACATAACATAAACAACATTTGCAGTTTCTTTGATTAAGAAGAGGAAATCAAGATTAATTGTAAAAAACTAGTTCCACAGGGATACAATTTGCAATACAAAACTTGTCTCTTTATACAATTTCTTGCAAAGGTATTAAAAATCTCACAGTTTGCATATGGATGGCAAGAAATTTAGGGGAAAATGGGAAATTCAAAAAACTTACTCAGTCTTGGCAAAGGATCAGAGAGGCCATCATTGATCCCCATCAATGGGGAACACGAAATCATAGATGGTGGTAGGGTTTATGATGACCCGCAATGTTGAATCCCCAAAGGAAAGAGTTAAAAAAATAACTCTACTGCAACTCCAACACTTAAGTTTTCTTCTTCATTAAAACTCTACGATAAGTAGGGTGATGTAAAATCCTAGTAGCTTGATCATTCAAGTTTTTCGCAGAACGGAGTTCTAAGTACATACTCACAGTAGACAGGAGAAACACAACTAGCTTCAAGGATCACTTGGGAAGTTTGCAACACATCCAATAAGAATATGTAATCAAGTCGAATCACCTTCGTCTATGAGAAGATTTTAAAGGATGAAATCTTACAATGATTCAAGAACTAGATAACAATGTTATAAAGGAATGAGAAGTAATAGATCACAGGCCCTAAGGTTACAATCAAAGAGTGAAATACAAGGAGTCACTATCTCTTTAATAAGAGATCAATATTAAGAGTCATCGAAAATTTAAAAGTCCCAAAATTTCCTGAATTACCCAGGAAATTTAGAAGTCCCAAAATTTCCTGAATTACCCAGGGTAATTCAAGAATCTAGAAAAAAATATCTAGTTGAAAGATAAAGATCTCGCACCAGAGATATTTTATGAACAGGTTTCTAAAAGGGAGAACAAGGAAAAACGAAGACTAAGGAAACACTAGGCTATTTCATCGATTTTAAGTTTAATCAAACGACTAGAAATATGGATTCTCAAATACAACAATAGCGTAACCCATCCCGATCAATCTGAAGAATCAACATCTGATTCTTCTTTTTGAAAGAAATTTAAAGGTTGGTTATATGATTTTGGCATTGAAAGAAATTTAAAGGTTAGTTTTTCTTTTCTTCTATATTTTTCCAATTTCCTCACATTCATTACCTCAAGATGGTCGTGGAATTTTTGGTGTAAGTAGAGGAGATGGTGACTGCGAAGAAAATAAATAGCAAAGATATCCCATTGATTCTCCTCCATGGAAGCATGTGACAAATATCAAGAAGAAATAAATAAATTCGATTAGAAGTTGATTGTATAAAAAATATATATACAGCCTCATGGTTAAAACCCATTTTCTTTGGCTTTCTACTGATGGATTTCATAAGCCTCATGGTTAAAACCCATTTTCTTTGGCTTTCTACTGATGGATTTCATAATTGCACTAATGTCACCCAAAAAATGTGGATCAGATTCTAAAGGAGAATGATGTTGCTCAATGAGTCCAGGATGAAAAGAGTGACATCGAGCAACCAACCTCAAAAAGGGGACAATGAGTTCCCTTTATTGTGGAAGAATCCTGTAAGAGATGGAACAGAGAACCTTTGGAAAAAATGTTTAATATGGGTAGGAGGGATGAGATAGAAAGTACAATTCTGAGATTATATTTGTATGTGAAATACCCTTCAATGTAATGTGGTCTCCTAAGTGTTTTATCTAGGGTTTTATATAAACAATCATAAATTTCACAATGAAAACAGTAGTTTGGTAATTTTGTTATATGAAACCATTGTATATAAGTTTGAAATTTGTATCATATTGATTTGTTAAGTTTGTATCTTATGTTTGTGTTGGAAAAGAAGGGGGGTGTGACGATCACATGTGTAACATGCTCTCGCTTAATGTTTCACATTTCATATAGATTTGTCTTGTCTCTTATGGTTTTGGTTTTTTCATATATTTTCTATCATGCTTCAAGTTGTTTTAGGGTTCACCTCCTCTTTATGTATGACCTCCTTCTCTTACAACAAGTTTAAACTTGACCTAGTCCAATTTGCTTCTATAGGTTATAGGTTAAGTAGTATAGTAATTCTCCACATAAGCAAGCAAGATTATTGGAGTAGAATAATATTAGGAAAAATATTGATGTGAGAGACAATCAAGATTTCCCATTGTAGATTTCAAATCTACCATATATGCATAGAGATCAAATCTGGTAGGTTCCTTCTGGCCCACATATGTTTCATATACATTTATTTTTTCTTTATTGCGGAATAGGAGTTGACATGGACTTCACAAGGTAGATCCACATGGAAAGTAAACACAAATATTCATTGATGTTCTTAACAAAGTATCATCAGTCCCTTTTTATTATTAATCCAACAATCCATTGTTACATCTTAAACTACTAGAATGTGGGGAAAAATTAGATGGAAATTTGGTGAAGGCCACTCAATTTTTTTTTAAATTGATCATACATGGTCGATTTCAAGTAATCCAATGGTGATCAAAGCATAATTATTCTCTTGGAAAATATTTTTTAATAAATGATCAACATGTCTACTCTCCTTTATTGTCATATGTACATTTGAAAGACCCACACCAAGATTTCAGCCATATTCTCTCACAAGAACAACTGACACATGACTATCATCTATGTTCAACCTTTAATTGATGTTACTTGGAAACGAGAATATGGTTCCTCTTGGCAAATTCTTCCGTATACATTTAGAAATCAACTATGACAATACTTAACCATTTGAAATATCATTTTAATACATTATTCATGAACCCTATTCAATGGATCATCTATTGGTTATCCATGAACCAACTTCTCTTATCTTCAATTAACATATTGTCCTAATTCACTTAGGCGTTTCATTTCCCCAACTTCACGGTATGCTAGTTTATTTTTAGATACACATCAAATTATAAAGAATAACATAGATTTAAGTTCCTTACAAGTTGAAACTTCTAACTCCTATAGCTCTTTCTTTATATTGTGGATTTAACATGTAATCTCAAAGCAAACTTGCAATCATTTTTTTTCCAAAAAGCATTAGAAAGAACATAGATGTAAGTTCCTTACAAGGTGAAACTTCTAACTCGTATAGGAAGTAGCGTTAGAATCTTTGGAAGGTTCTGCTCATAGTTTTGACACACAAAAAAATATAGAATGGTCTTTTTGGTGGCATTATTACACATACCATATACGGTAATCCCCTGCAGTTGTCTATTCCCCATACAAATAGAACAAAGCAAAGCCTCGGTATAATTTGTAAGAAGTAGATGACTTTCATTCCTTGTTCTCTTATCTCTACTCATATGAGAACTCGTGCCCTCAGTATTGCTTGGTTTTTACTTTCCATTGCTGCCTCAACTCTTTAATCAGCTTTTGTGCTCCAAGCACAGGATCTTCTTTGTGTTTCAGTTCAAGAACATCTATCAAAGTGGAACGAATTTGAGTTGTTTCTTTCTCAACTTCCCCCTTGACTAATATTTGAAACTCCTCCTGATTCTACACAAAAAACACATAATGTTCTTTCTGATTCATTGCCAAGTTCTTCTCCAGTTCCACATGTTCCCAAGCGTCTCCCTTCTCCGGGCACAATGGGAAATTCTTTACAAATTCAAGAATACCTTGCACTGATTCCAAACATTCAAGTTAAGGAAAGAGATAGGTCTCCACTTGCCAGTGAGAAGCCAGATTAATAGGATATGTACATGTTGTTAAGCATTTTAAGCATGTTAATAGGATATAGAATTTCCAGATGAATGTTAAGAGAGTGAGAATGAGCTTTAGAGTATTGTCATAATGAACATGTTGTCCAATATTTTAAGCTTCCAGGTATATGGAAGAGGAGAACGAATTTCCAAACCAGTGTAGAGTGTGCAATTGCAGGTTAACTTTGAGCTGTAGCCGTTGTAACATGGTCGGTGCTTGTATGCAATCTTAAAAAACGAGTGTGAGCTAACATAAAAACTTATTATAGAAGCAATCCTCGTCAATCATATTATTATTATTGCTCGTTATTATGGTATGAATCTTCATAAAAAAAAATGATGTGGGCGTGATGTGGGCGTTACATACAAATTTATTATTCAATCCATCTAAATTTTAAGATATATACGCAAAACATAATTAACATAAAACTTATTCTTTGATAAGATGATAAGAAGAGAAGAATATTATGAATACAAAACGATGTCACACTATCAACTAACACGCCATGAATATATACTATGAACCATTTTTTTTTATATAACACAAACAATCCCTTTGTTTGGCCAGAGTGGGATTGAAACTCCTGGAATGTGTAAAGCCATACAAATATGCATTAAGAATCCAACCACCATAAACTCCCACCGGCCACTCTACAACATAGCCTAACTGACACATACCAAACATTTACACAATCTCCTTTTCTATCAATTTTCAATATATGTTCCTCTTCACTCTGTCTGTACTAGTGTTCCTTTTTCTTTTTCTATTTTGCCCCTTGCTATCTCATATCACAATACCGGCAACCTCTGTTGGCGTTCAGATCCCTCATCAGCGTTGTTGATCCTTACAGAATACAGAATCCATGGTCAATTGGGTCTAGATATGTCCTTGTGAAACTGAACCGGTGTAACTCCCTACATCCCTCATGGAATGGACAGAGTGGATCCTCTCTCCTCCTCTCCTTCACGATCCTCCAGTTGTGACAAAATACATGGCCAGACTCCAATCTCCATGGACTCAGAAGGATCGCCGGTGATGAGGGAACTGAAATCCAACAGTGATTACTGATCATCGTGATATGAGTGAACGAGAGAAGAAGAAGAGCACGAAAAAAACATACAGAGAGTATCTCATCATTCATATATATGGATGTGAAGTTTGGGGCTGTAGTATCTCTCGTGAATCCTGGAGAAAGATAGAGCAAATACAAAAGAATTTTATAACCTATAATCTCAAAATTAAAGGAAATATGCCATATCCCATCCTCCTCGTAGAAACTAGCCTCTCCCCT
>SNQJ01S0044006.1:145390-177954 GCA_010110895.2 Picea sitchensis | reverse complement strand
CATCAAGGGAATCATATCAATCAATTACTTGACATCAACCAATGACATCAATCAAACCAAACCATTTACATCAATGACATATGATCCAACAATCTCCCAAGTAATCAAACCATTGGCATCAATGACAACATGATCCAACATGTGCCCCGCACAAACTAATTGATATAAAATTCTAAAACTCACACCAGAAATACTACAGACTGACCACGATCCAATGAAACTAGTCCCACACAATTTGGATACTCTAGGAAGAAGTTATCATTGTTTTAACTGGAACACCTTCTTGAGACTAGTCAATAGGACTAGTCAGATACCCTATCTTACACAAGGTGTATCTACAAATTTAAGATGACCCAGAAGCTGAAAGTTTTACCACAAATACCTTACTAATTTTTGTAAATGGTCTCTGGAGTTCAGGGTCTGAAATGTTACAAAAAATAAATTATAGCAAAAATTCTGCAATGACTCATTTCAGGATGATTCCATAACCCTATATTGTATAGGCTGTATCTCCTAAATTATAAGGCCTCCGGAGATGAATTCTGAACCCAACATACCTTGATCTATCTACTAAATATCCTCCTAGACGTTCCTTCTGAAACGTTGTAGAAAATATGTTATAGTGAAAATTCCAAGGTGTCTCAGATGTAGCAGTGAAACCCCAAGACCTTGAGCTCTGATACCATATGTTAAGAACCAAATATCAATATAGCATAGAAAAACCTCAGAAAAAGTACTCAACGCCTTGAAAAAGAGATAATTTTAGATAATAAGCCTCTTCGAGGGGGCAACCTCCTTTTACCCCACTTATATGTTCAAGTACAAGATGATTCAAAATGAAAATGTCTCCTTGGTATATATAGGAGACTAGGAGGTATAATTACAACTAATGGCCTAAAGACGACATAAATAAAATAACATTACTAATATAATATGTCCCAATTAAGAGGTAATGAGCCAATATTAGGGATTAACATTCATCTTGCAATACAATACCTAAAAGTACAATCTCTTGAACCAATTCCTTAGTCATATGTCCTTATTTTCTTTCATTTATTTTTCAAACCTTTTTGTTTCTGACATCTTCCTTTTTCTTTGTAGATTTGTCTTCATCTCCTGTTATTTCCAATCTTGTGATCTCTGGGACCTGGCCTTTGTTCACCTGTTCTTCTTGTTTTCTTATCCATACTTTTTTATATATAATATCGGTGTTCTCTTTCATGGAAGTATCGATCATGCTTCTACAATCATGAGATACGTGTCCATAGTTATGACATTTGTAACATTCAATGTTACATGGGACCACATAATCATCTCTTACTTGAACATTTCTTTTATAATCTATGCAATCTGCAACCTTGTGTCCATAGTTATTACAATAAAAAAAATGACCATAAAAGAAATTTACATACCTAGGAGTGAATGATCTTCTTTGTGGTGTAGTCCTTCGGAATTCCTACCTTGACTAATCATGATCATGATTGAAGCTTATTTGTGGCTTGAACATGGATGGTCTTCTTGAAAATGTATCTTTATTAGTTTTCTTAGATTTTGGTTGACCATGATTCCTTCCTTCGGGTACTTCTTCATAACTCTTGCTCTTTTCTTCATTCTTCTTTTCTAGAAACCTAGAATGCTTCTCTTCATTCTCTACTATTGATGTAGATGTTTTTTGTCTCTTTGATGTTATTGTTGAGCTTGACGACTTTGACTCTTAGTGTGGAAAAATATTCTTCAAGCTTCTCAATCTCTTATTCTTTATTCATTATCTGAGACTTCATGACTTCTTATGTTATATTTTCTTATTCAAGTTGGATATTCAATGTAATTATTTCTTATTTGAGTCTTCTCTCTTCTTGACCAAACTCTTCCTCAAGTTGGTTTAAGTCATATATTATTTCCTTGATATGATATATTTGTATCTTCTCTCTTTTCTGCTTCTTCCTTTTGTGCTACTATGGTGTCTTCTAAACACTTCTTTTGATATTCTAGAGTTTCTTCAATTCTTTTGGCCTCTTCTAGTTGAGTTGTTAAATTCTTGATGATCTGTTGAGATTATTTGGAACCTTGAACACTTTCCTTTTGTTTCATCAATTATTTCTTGAGTGACTTGTTTTCTTCTATTTCTCTCTTTAGATCATCTAAAGCACTGATCAATTTTTCTTCATAATTGTCTTCTATTTCAAATGGATTTTTTGTCTCATTACCTTCAAGGAATTCAATTTCAATATGTCCGTGTTTTTTCACAATTATAAAAAAATAACATACTTATGTTGTTTATGTACTCTTCTTCTTCTTAATCTGTCTGACATGATGAACATCTTTCCTCTTGATATGTACCTGCATCTTATTTGAAGTTTTCTGACTCTTTGATGGGTGAAGAATAGATATTATGTAACTTGTCTCAAAGTTCTTTAGCTGATGAACATTTACCAACTTTTTCTCTTACGGGATCAGGTAATCCTTCCTAGATGAAATCCATTGCTATTTTGTTATTCTTCTTCAATTCCTTCTTGGCTGCAGTCTTTGTTTTCTTTGTAGCATTGTATCCTATCACAACTGAATACCAAATATCATATCCATGTGCCTCTAAAATGTTTATTGTCCTTATGATCCACATCTCATCAAGGATGACTTTAAGGATGGAAATTTATTTTAAAATGTAGAAACATAGACTATTCTTAGTAATCCATCATATGCCAACTATAAATGTTTGGCGATTTTTAAGGTAAAATAATTTTATCCTATAGAATTTGGGCGAATCGTTTTTATAATAGCGAATCTCTTTTTGGGAAAAACCATGTAAAATTAGCCCATGAGCGAAATTTAGCCCCTAAAATCATCCTCGCATCTCATACTTTAGACAATTCTGACCATTAAAGAATGGTACTCCATTCTCAGTATAATCCATGATCTGCTTCCAATGGTTAAGTTGTTTCCTGAAGGAACCTGCTCTGATACCAATTGTTGGATTACTGAGAGGGGGGTGAATTGATAATGAGAAATGTATGCCACTTATTAATCCTTTTAACCACAATGTATATTCCTTTAACTTGTTCAACAATGTTCATCAATTCATCATTAATATGTTATTGCATCATATATCATTAACATCCAACAATGCATAATAAACTATAATAGACACATCCACACAATTCACAGTACACCATTATTTTATGTGGATACCCAATGTAGGATAAAACCACAAAACACTTTTCTTATATGTCTTTAAGAATTATATTCAAGGAAGGACCAACTTCCAATTCTCTAGCAGTAATTGGGAGGAGACTCTAACCCCCTATTTTCAGGATACAACCTAAGGGAAGATATAACTCCCTAATTCTCTGGCTACAACCAAAAGGAGGATAGAACCCCCTATGTTCTCTAAATACAACCAGAAGGTGGATAAAACCATTCTTCATTGCCTCATCCTACCTCCCTAAAATATAAGTGTCAAAATATGAAACCATTGTCATAGTGAGATATACCACTATAAATCTGTACCAACCTATGCCAACAACCTGTAACCAACTTGTTCCATTGTCCTGTAATCAAACTGTACATATACTCATCCTGTACCAACAAATACCAATAGGTACATGACCTGTATGTGTTGCATCAAGTGTATGAATGTGCCATTTCTATACTGCATCTTGCATATGTGCGTTGCCTTTCTATAATACAACCTTCATACACCTTCTGAGGGATAGAATTTTTACCTTTCTGAAACTATGACCCTTTTTTGCCTTTGTCGCATCAACCTACAACATGTTCCAACCTATACCAATAAACCTATACTAATCATCCTATACCAATCAACCTGTACTATCAACCATGTACACCAATCAGTCAAACAACATGTACCATTACAAGTGCATAAACTATGCACATCACACTATATCACCAAGAAAAAGATGTGATTTTACTAATACCACTATGCCACACCATCCATATAACATGTGGCAATAATACTACTAGCAAGTGCCTCTAAGCATGTACTAAGCATGTACCAATCATGTATCAACAAGTCAAACTATGACTTATCAAGATGTACCGACATCACCATGCCATACACCTCATGTATATGCCAACTCACCTATTGTATGTCCCAACATGTATCTCAACCATATACCAAAGAAATATACCAATATAACCAACAAAAGTCCTCTATCAATACGTCACACAATCCATGCTCCAAATACCATAAACCTTACATCAAACCATGTGCCAATAACTCACTCTCATGTAGCCTCAAGTGTGTACCAATAATATATCAAGAACACTAAAACAATCCTCTCACAATGTACCATAAGATATACCAATAACACTCACACATGTACCAACCATGAACTACAACATATGTGCCTCAAACTAACCAACAACTTTACTAGCACATCACAACCAAAAACCCTCAACTATGTACATCAAAGGCCTCCAAGACATATCTTAAGCATGTGTCATATCATTGAATATTAAATCCTCAAGAAAATACATAAATGACATACCTTTACTCATGAGAACCTATTGAATGTTGACCTGGGAACATGCTTCAGACTTCAGGAACTTGGCATTAACATCCACTCAAGTTTTTCATGAGTTTTTTTCAAATTACGCTACCTTTTCATGTACATCCTACGTACATACACTACCTTTATACAGTCAGCCCACGTATGTACGCTACCTTTCTACAGTCATACCACGTATGCCTTGAAAAATAGGGTTTTTTTTAGTATTTTTGGAGCTTCAAAACTTTCGTCGTCAACCCTCCTTTACTACCTCAAACTTGTGTAACTTGATGTATCAATGTGTACCTGCAATAGACCTTTCAAAAATAGATATTTAATTATATTAAAATAGGTAGGGTAGGTGTTAATGGTAGAGACTTTCTCTCTTATTTATACTTCCATATAGCTTCCTCAAGGGGTTACCTTCTAACCAACTTAACCCAACTTCCTTCTTCTAGGGCTAATCCAATTCTAACCACTTTTCCAGTTACAACCACTTTATCCACAAATAGTAATTTCTCCACTTCTAGTTGCAACTAAATTTATTATTTAATTAATTTCTTTGCAACCACTTTGACTACTTTATTATTTAAATAAATTATATTTACTCACAACTTCTTGTTGCAACTAACTTTTCTATAATTAGTCAATTCAGAACTTATTTTCCCTTAACTAACTTCTTGTTGCAACCACTTTATTATTTAATTTATTTCTTGGTCAAGAACTTTGACTATTCAATCTTCTCATCACAACTACTTTACCATAATTACCAAACTCACATCTTCTTGTTGCAACTAATTTATTTTTAATTGTTTTCTTCATGCAACAACTAAACTCATGATTAACTCCTAGTTTTACCCACTTGACTAGTCAAATTATTCTAGGATCTTCTATAATAATTTGACTTCTTTGACCTTATAGATAACTCATGCGGGTTATCCAGCTTCACATGGCCATAACTCTCTAACCGTGAGGAGTTATGTGACATTCCACATATCACCAGAGATGGAATGACATGTAATATCCATCTAGAATAGTATTACTTGCACATTCACTAATCTTCATTCCTTTATAGCTAAAACAAAATCGGGTCCCTTATCCATACCTTTGTGCTACCATAATTCACTACGAGACTTCTCCAAGGGTTGACATCAATCTACAATATCACTCTCCAAGTGTTGACATCAATGAAAACCAATAGTCCAAACCAACTGTCCATCAACCTAGGCCAACTTTTTGACATAGGTTTGGTCATGGACCAAACCAAACAACAACAAATCACATCGGTTATACATGTCCATAAAACATGGATTTGGAATCAAAATGTGGACATGGTAAATAATATCCAGTCAGCAGTCGACCCAAATAATTGGTAAACTCTCTTAATCCAACAAGGTGAGTTTTACCAAAGAACCTAATGTTCCAATGCCCCCTCGTAAACTTAGCTTGGAGGAAACACATTTACATATCATAAAAATTTCCACCCTTAATTTGTTCTGACTACAAAGGATGATCAAAGATGGTACAACAACACTCCCAAACAAGTCTAAATACTATCTCATTCTCATCTGAGTCTTCTCTGTGAACCCGAGATCACAAACCAAACAACTTTGATATGATTTTGGGATAGGCAAATAATTGCAGAGAAGAACAAAGGATATGAAAGAAATGGTGGTGTCTAAAGACACCATTACACTGGAGAAAAAAATATCTATATGATATGACGATGATAGACCGATCTGATGTATCATCTATAAATAGGTTTGGTCATGGACCAAACCAAACAACCACATATCATGTCAGTTGTACTTGTCCATAAAACATGGATATGGAATCCAAATGTGGACATGGTGAACCATATTTAGTCGATGGTCGTCCCAAAGAATTGGTCAACTCCCTTAATCACATAAGGTGATATTTCATGATTGAGATTTTGTGGTAAGAGTTTTCTTCACGTTGGTTCAAAATATCCACAGTATTGTTTGTTACGGGTCGACGTTTCGGATCCACAACAGGATCCATATTGAGGACACAAAGTCGAGGATGAGATGCGATGAGGAGAAACTTATAAATACTTAAAAAGGTGGGTAAAAAACAAGGTTGTTGATTATAGCTACAACAAAAACCTAAAAATAAATGAAACAAGAGTTAAATGCAGTAATTATGTTATAATAATAATAACTTTAAAATAATAATAATAATAGTTAATAGTTATAATGTAGATATAATAATAATGATAATAACATATTATAATAACTTAGGCTACCCTAGAGTAGCAATCTAGTTATAATACTAATACGTTATAATAATGATGATGATGATGATGATGATGATGATGATGATGTAGTTATCATTAATAATAATAGTTAATAATAATGAAAATAGTGCAATTAGTACTAGTATTAAGGTTAGGATAAAGTAAAAACCTAGAATAGTACTATTATGTTATTATACTAACCGGAAAATAATAATAGTTAATAGTTCTAATAATAACCTAGTTATCATAATAATAACAATTAATAATAAAAATAGTGCAATTAGTAATAGGGTTAGAATAAAGGAAACCTAGAATAATATTAATATATTATTAACTCTTATAATAAATAGGTGATAATAATAATTATTTTAAGGACAAGAATAAGTAACAATTACCTAAAAATATATAAATTAAATAGAACTAAATACGACGACAACAACAACAATAATAACCTAGTTATAGTAATGATAATAATAAGAAGAACAAAGTTATAATAATAGTACTAGGGTATAGGGAAAAGAAAACCTAGAATTCTATTAATATGATATTAATTATTTTAAGGTGGAAGGAAGAAAGAACAAAAAAAACAAGAGAGAAATTAGAAAATACAAAAAGGAGAAGAGAAAAAACAAACAATCGGGAGGTCTAAGAACATGGATTAGAGGAGGCCAAGAAACATCAAGAAATCAATGAATAAGGAGAAAAATCCTAAGGAAGCTAAGGTTGAGGGAAAACTAGTTATGTTTTACTCCTTTCTTATAAGAGGAAGCCAATTCTCACTAATCTCCAAACTCCCATCTCTATTCAATTTGTTGGGATGATTGATAATTTCCATAGCTTCTCTAATTCGACGTTAGAAAAAAATGATCCTCTCTTGCCAAGATATTCATGTTTTATAAGAACACATTGTAAAGACCTTCTATTTCAGGGTCTCAATAATTATAAAAATATCTCCTAATATCCTACTTTAATAATTTCAATTTATTTCAAGGTTTTCTTTCATGATTTTCTTTATATCAGGAATAAACTGGTAAATAGACATACTAACAACAACAACATAATAATTGTTAGATAGTTGGCTTAGGTTGATGGATAGTTGGTTGTCATTGATGTCAACTATTGGAGAGTGATATTGTAGATTGATTTCAACCCTTAGTGATTGATGTGAACCCTTGAAGAAAGTCCAATAGTGAATTCCGGTAGCACAAAGGTTTGGGTAATGAACCCAAGGTTATTTCATGTATAATGGTATGATTTTTAATATATTTTAAGGTAAGACTATTCTATATGGATATTACATTTCATTCCATTTCTAGTGGTATGTGGAACGTCACATAACTCCTCACAGTTAGAGAGTTATGGCCATGAGAAGTTGGAGAACCCAGGTTTAGGTAATGGACCCAAGTTTGTTTGATGGATAATGGTATGAGTTTTGATATATTTGAAGGAAACACTATTCTATATGGATAGTACATGTCATGTCATTTCTGTTGGTATGTAGAACGTCACATAAATTCTCACGGTTTGAGAGTTATGGCCTTACAAAGTTGGAGGACCCTCATATGTTGGCTTGAAGCCCCAAAAGGTCAAAGAAGTCAAAGAGCTTGCAAAGAAGAAAGTATTATTTAAATGATAAAGTAAAGTGAAAAATTCAAGAAGGATTATTTAAATAATAAAGTAAAGTGACAAAGTCAAGAAGGATTATTTAAATAATAAAGTGAAGTGACAAAATCAAAGAAGATTATTTAAATGATAAAGTGAGGTGACAAAGTCAAGAAGGAATATTTAAATGATAAAGGGAGAACTTTCTAATTATGGAAAGTGGTTAACCCTAAAAATGAGTAAAATAGGTTAAGTAACCTATAAATGAATTAAGTGGCCTAGAAATAGGTTAAGTGACCTAGAAATGGGTTAAGTGACCTAGAAGATGGAGAGTATAAATAAGAGACAAGGCTCTCTCATTTTACATCACAATTGAGAATTTTGAATATCTATAGGTGACTGAGGTAACTAAAGGATATCTAAGCCTAATTTCATAGGGAAGATGAATAAAAGAGGGCCGAAATTCAAGGGAGGATAAATTCTTTTGATGATGTTTTCTAAAGTATGTTATTTACAGGTCATCTCACCATTTTCGCAATAAAAAAAAATTCTAGAATGATTCAAACCATGCGATTGATAGGAAATTGAGGAAACATATCCAAGTATCTATGGTAAAACTTTCATCTTGTGTTTCATTTTATTTTTCAAGTTACACTCCGTGGAAAATAGGGTTTGTGGCTAGTCCTGAAACTAGTCTAAAACAGGTGTTTCAAGTAAAAACATCATAAATTCTTCATAACAGATCCAAATTTAGTAAGAATAAATGTGTTGGTTAGAATACAGTATATAGTATTATTTGTAACATTTTCATATCGATTCAACAAATATTCCATGCGGGGAACGCTCTACAAGGTATGTCATTTTTGCTATAAATCCTTTTCTAAGAGGTTCCAAGTAGTGAAACCTGGAAGAATTGCATAAAAAACATTGAAGAACATTGTGTATCAGTTTTAGATCTTTATTCATTACAGGTACATAGTTATTATTATTTCAAGTTAGGGTTATTGACTAATACAAAACTAGTCATGTGAGACTAAAGAAAAGTTTGATGAAAATGCTAGTCTCTTGTTGTTAAAGTTAAGGAAGGTTTGCAGGTATGTGATAATATACATCGGGTCTATTACAGATTTACAAATCATATTTGGATGATGATATTGGTGAGGTATTTTGGTTGAGGTACATGTTGGGTACATGGTTGAGACAAGTAGTTGATGAGGTGGCACATACATGAGGTGTATAGTTGATGATGTTGGTACATATTCATGAGTCATAGTAGATGAGTAGCTGATACATGATTGGTACATACTTGGTACATGGTTGGAGGCACTTGTTAGTAGTTTTATTGACACATGGTTTATGGATGATGTAACATACTTGTATTGGTATATTATTAGAAGCATATATTGATCTTGGTGATGATTATGAGTTGTTTTGTTATGGTTGGTTGATGCACATATTTGAGAGTTGTCTCGGTGATTGATATTGGTGAGTAGATCTGATTTGGTTGATAATATTGATGAGATAGGTTGTTGTGATAGGTTGTTGTGACAGGTTATTTGTATAGGTTTGGTGCATGGTTTATGCACTTATTCATGGTATAGGTTTTGTACAAGTTGGTGCATGGTTGATGCACTTGTTTATGGTACAAGTTGATTACAGGTTGTTTGGTACATGTTGGTGCATAGTTAATGCACTTTTTTATGGTACAGGTTGATTACATGTTGAGGTACAGGTTGATGCATGGTTGATGCATGGTTCAAGTTTATTGGTACAAGTTTACAGCGGTATATATCATAGTGATAGTGTGACATTGGTTCCATCATTATATTTCTACTTCAGGGTGGTTGGACGGGGAAAGGACAAGTGGTTGTAGCCATCTTTCAGTTGGAGTAGGAGAACATAGGGGGTTGTAGCCTCCTTCTGGTTGTATCCAGATAATTAGGGAGTTGGAGCTTCCCTCAGGTTGTAGCCTGAGAAACTAGGGGGTTGGAGCCTCCTTCCAGTTGCAGCTAGAAAACAAAGGAAGTTGGTGCTTCCAATGAATGTAATTCTTCAATACATATGATAACAAGTATTATGTGGTTTTCTCCCACTTTGGGTTTCCACGTAAAACGTTGGTGTACTGTTCATGTGTATGATTTTTCATTTGTTCATTTCTTATTTGCTCTGCATTTATTGGATGATAATGATACATTGACATAACACTTGGATTATATGGTTAAAAAATATTAAATTTCTCTATTATTGATTCACCCCCCCCAGTAATCCAACAATTGGTATCAGAGCAGGTTCCTTCAGGAAACAGTTTAACCACTGGAAGGATATCATGGATTATTCTGAGAATGGAGTACCCATGTTTAATGGTCAGAATAGTTTTAAGTATGAGATGTGGAGCATACGAACGGAATTATTTTTACATGCACAACGACATTATATTTGGTTATTAGTTGTTACAGGAAATGATAGTTCAAAAATGTCAAAGACTACAACCATGAAGGAATTGAGGAAGAATAACAAAATAGCAATGTATTTCATCTGGGAAGGATTACCTAATCCGGTAAGAGAAAAGGTTGGTAAATTTTCATCAGCCAAAGAACTTTGGGATAAGTTACATGACATATATTCTTCACCCATCGCAGATTCAAATTCCAAAGAAGATGAAGATACAGAACAAGAATAAATATGCTCATCATGTCAGACATATTCATAAGAGGAAGAGTATGAAGAAGCAGAAGTTCATTACAAAGAAAAATTGATGAGTGCAATTAAATATCTAAGGAAAGAAAGAGAAGAAAACAAGTCATCCAAGAAAGAATTGATGAAGAAAAAGGAAAGTGTTCAAGGTTCTGAAAAGGATCAGAAGGTCATCAATAATTTAAGAGCTCAACTAGAAGAGGCCAGAAGAATTGAAGAAACTCTAGAATATCAAAAGAAATGTTTAGAAGCTAACATAGCAGCGCAAAAGGAAGAAGCAGAAAAGAGAGAAAATATATTGATGGATCATCTCAAGGAAACAACCAATGACTTAAACCAACTTGAGGAAGAGTTTGGTCAAGAAGAGAGAAGAATGGAAGAAGAAACAATTACATTGAAAATCCAACTTGAAGAAGCAAAGAGAACATAAGAGGTCATGAAGTCTCAGATAATGAATAAAGAATAAGAGGTTGAGAATCTTGAAGAAGAAGTTGTCACACTAAGAGTCAAAATCATGAACCTCAACAAGAACGTTGAAGAGACAGAAACATCCACATCAGTTGTAGAGAATGAAGAGAAGCACTCTACGTTGCTAGAAAAGAAGAATGAAGAAAATAGAAAGAGTTATGCAAAAGCACTCAAAGGAAAGGATCATGGTCAACCAAAATCTAAGAAAACTATTGAAGATGCATCGTCAATAAGACCATCCATGTTCAAGACACAAAGAAGCTTCAATCATGATCATGATCAGTCAAGGAAAAAATTCAGAAGGACTATGCCACAAAGAAGATCATTCACTCCCAGGTATGAAAATTTATTTTATGGTAATTTTTTTTATTGTACTAACTTTGGACATAAGGTTGCAGATTGCAGGGATTATAAAAGAAATGTTCAAGCAAGAAGTGCCTATGTGGTCGCAAGTAACATTGAGTGTTACAAATTTCATAACTATGGACACATAACCAGTGATTGTAGAAGAATGATCAATACTTCCATGAAAGAGAATATTGATATCAGATATAATAAAGTATGGATAAGAAAACAGGAAGAACATGTGAACAAATACCAGGTACCAAAGATTGCAAGATTGGAAATAAAACGAGATGAAGAAAATTGTACAAAGAAAAAGAAAGATGTTGGATACAGAAAGGTTTGGAAAATAACTGAAAGAAAGAAAGGACGGGTAAATAAGGAACATGTTCAAGAGATTTTACTTTCAGGCATTGTAGTGAAATATGAATCCACAGACATAAAGAAAGAAGCCATAGCTCAAAGAGGTAATGAATCTACCAATGAAGATGATGATGAATACACATCAGAGAAGGAATTTTTCTGAGCCATCCGACTTAGAGACTTCCAAGTAATATGAATATTAGACAGGGGGAGTCTATGCAATAGCTTTGATAGACCAAAGAACCATCCTTCGAGTAACTTGAAGAGTTTGAGAAGACAAATCCAGAGCAGTCAGTTAACAGAAGTACAATTTAATGGATTAATCAAGACTTCATTATAGTATAGTGATAAATGGGTCAACATGATGGATAGTCGCGCAAGTAGATTCTTGGAAAGTATGGACGAGAGCATGGATTCATAGATTGGTTCAAATAGTGGTTCAGAGACAAAGGAACATTATCATAGTGGATGATAATTACACAGGAAATGGCTCGAACAATGCTAATGGATTCCAAATTGACAGATATGTTTTGGACACATGAAGTACATACAACAATTCACATCCAAAACAGAGTAATGCTTAGAAACAACAATGACAAAACTCCCTACGAACTATGGAAAGGAAGCATAGACAACAACCTCTACATCAAGGTAACTCAAGGTAGTATTTTATTAATTTAAATTTATGTTGATGATATTCTTTTTGGAAGTACTAATGACAGGTTTAGCAAAACAATTGCAAAGGATATGTAGAATGAATTTGAAATTTCATTACTTGGAGAACTATCCTTCTTTCTGGGTCTTCAGATACATCAAAGAAACCATGGAATTTTTATTTCTCAAACCAAGTATATCAGAGAAATGCTAAAGAGGTTCGGAATGGAATATTGCAAACCAGTTATCACTCCCATGCAAACCAGTTGCAAGTTGAGCAAAGATGATGATTCAAATTCTACAGATCAGAGGCAATATAGGTCAATGATTGGTAGCCTACTATATGTGAAAACATCTAGACCAAATGTAATGTAGGCAGTTGGAAAGGTGGCATGATTTCAAGAAACATCAAAGGAATCACATATATTAGCAGTGAAGAGGATTTTCAGATATCTCAAAGGAACATAAGAGTTTGGATTATGGTATCTAAAAGGAAAGGATCTATCACTTATTTCCTACATAAATGCAGATTGGGCAGGTTGCATTGATGGTCGACAAAGCACCAGTGGAGCAACATTCTACTTGGGTGAGTGTTTATTATCTTAGCTAAGCAAGAAACAATCATCAATATCCTTATCTACAGCCGAGGCAGAGTATATTACAGCAGCAACATGTTATACACAGGTTCTATGGATGAAACAAATTTGATAGATATACAGTTTGAGTATGATGATCCCATTCCAATCTATTGATAATGCAAGTGCCATCAGTATCTCAAAAAACCCGGTGATGCACTCCAAGATGAAGCACATTCCAATCAAGTATCATTTTCTACAGGAACAGGTTGCAAAGAAGAACATTAAAGTTTAATATGTGGGAACAAAAGAACAAGTGGCATACATATTTATAAAATTGCTTCCACGAGAAGCCCTTGAGTATCTTCGCCAGAGACTAGGAGTAATTTCTCCTCCAAAATGAATGCTTTTGAATGTTTATCTTATATGTCTTAGATGTACATGAGTAAGCACCATAAATAGGACAAAGGGGGAGAGATTTATCATATGCAAAGGTAAATGCTTGGAGAGAGAGCATGGAGGCAAGTTTCCAAGGGGAGCGATTGTCACAAGGGAAGAATGAGCGATATGACTTCAGAGTGATACCATTTGTAAAAGGGAGAGATATTATTCATATGAAGGGAAAGAGATTAATTAGAGGATTACAAACACAAAGAAAAATCAAATACACATAGACAGTGAGAGCAGCCCCAAGGAGAGTTTAGTCAGGGGGAGAAGCCCCAAAGGGAGATACCCTTTTCCATTTATGTCAAAGGGGGAGATATATAAGCATTAATAAAGAGTATAAGAATGAATTTTATCATGACTAAGTGTTTCCATCAATGCCAAAGGGGGAGATTGTCAGACAGTTGGCTTAGCTTGATGGATAGTTGGTATGTATTGTTGGTTTCCATTGATGTCAACTATTGGAGAGTGATATTGTAGATTGATTTCAACCCTTAGTGATTGATGTCAACCCTTGGAGAAATTTTGGTAGAAAATTTTGGTAGCACAAAGTTTTGGGTAATGGACCCAAGGTTGTTTCATGTATAATGGTATGAGTTTTAATATATTTGAAGGTAAGACTATTCTATATGGATATTACATGTCATTCCATTTCTAGTGGTATGTGGAACGTCCCATAACTCCTCACAGTTAGAGAGTTATGGCCATGAGAAGTTGGAGAACCTAGGTTTGGGTAATGGACCCAAGTTTGTTTGATGGATAATGGTATTTGTTTTGATATATTTTAAGGAAAGACTATTCTAGATGGATATTACATGTCATTCCATTTCTGGTGGTATGTGGAACGTCACGTAACTCCTCACGGTTTGAGAGTTATGGCCTTACGAAGTTGGAAGACCCTCATATGTTGGCTTGAAGCCCCAAAAGGTCAAATAAGTCAAAGAACTTGCAAAGAAGAAATTATTATTTAAATGATAAAGTAAAGTGACAAAATCAAGAACGATTATTTAAATAATAAAGTAAAGTGACAAAGTCAAGAAGGATTATTTAAATAATAAAGTGAAGTGACAAAATCAAAGAAGATTATTTAAATGATAAAGTGAGGTGACAAAGTCAAGGAGGAATATTTAAATGATAAAGTAATGGAGAAATTTCTAATCATGGAAAGTGGTTAACCCTAAAAGTGAGGAAAATAGGTTAACTAACCTATAAATGGGTTAAGTGACCTAGAAATGGGTTAAGTGACCTAGAAGATGGAGAGTATAAATAAGAGGCAAGGCTCTCTCATTAGACATCACACTTGAGCATATTGAATATATATAGGTGATTGAGGTAACCAAAGGATATCTAAGTCAAATTTCAGAGGGAAGGTGAAGAAAAGAGGGCCGAAATTCAAGGGAGGATAAAGTTTATTGACGATGCTTTCTAAGGCATGTTATTTACAGGTCATCTCACCATTTTTGCAATAAAAAAATTTCTAGAATGATTCAGATCATAATATTGATAGGTAATTGAGGAAACATATCCAAGTATCTGTGGTAAAACATTTAGCTTGTGATTCTTTGTATTTTTGGAGTTACACTCCGTGGAAAATAGGGTTTGTGGCTAGTCCTGAAACTAATCTAAAACAGGTGTTTTGGGTAAAAAAGTCATAATTTATTCATAACAGATCCAAATTTAGTAAGACCAAATGTGTTGGTTAGATTACATTCTGCAGTATTTTGTGTAACATTTTCATATCAATTCAACAAATATTTCATGCGGGGAATTCTCTACAAGGTCGCTCTCTAGAATAAGCCAAAATTCAACAAGGTATTCCATTTTTGCTATAACTCATTTTATGAGAGGTTCCAAGTAGTGTAACTTGGAGGAATTGCATGAAACACATTGAAGAACATTGTGTATCAGTTTTATATCTTTATTCATTACATGTACATAGTTATGATTATTTCAATTTAGGGTTGTTGATTAATCCAAAACTAGTCATGTGAGACTAAAGAAAAGTTTGATGAAAATTCTAGTCTCTTGTTGTTAAAGTTAAGGAAGGTTTGTAGGTATGTGATAATATACACCATGTCTATTACAGAGTTACAAATCATATTTGGATGATGATATTGATGAGGGATTTTTGTTGAGGTACATGTTGGGTACATGGTTGAGACAAGTAGTTGATGAGTTGGAACATACATGAGGTGTATAGTTAATGATGTTGGTACATCTTGATGAGTCATAGTAGATGAGTAGTTGATACATGATTGGTACATACTTGGTACATGGTTGGAGGCACTTGTTAGTAGTGTTGTTGACACATGGTTTATGGATGATGTATCATACTTGCATTGGTATATTATTAGAAGAACATATTGATCTTCGTGATGATTATGAGTTGTTGTGTTATGGTTGGTTGATGCACATCTTTGAGAGTTGTCTTGGTGATTGATCTTGGTGAGTAGATCTGATTTGGTTGATAATATTGATGAGACAGGTTGTTGTGATAGGTTGTTTGGACAGGTTGTTGTGACAAGTTATTTGTACAAGTTTGGTTCATGGTTGATACACTTGTTCATGGTACAGGTTTTATACAGGTTGGTGCATGGTTGATTCACTTGTTTATGGTATAGGGTGATTACAGGTTGTTTGGTATAGGTTGGTACATGGTTGATGCACTTTTTTATGGTACATGTTGATTACAGATTGAGGTACAGATTGATGCATGGTTGATGCATGGTTCAGGTTTATTGGTACAAGTTTACAGCGGTATATCTCACAGTGATAGTGTGACAGTGGTTCCATCATTCTACTTCTACTTCAAGGAGGTTGGATGGGGCAAGGAAAGGTGGTTGTAGTTGGAGAACATAGGGGGTTGTATCCTCCTTCTGGTTGTAGCCAGAGAATTCGGGAGTTGGAGCTTCCCTCAGGTTGTAGCTTGAGAAACTAGGGGGTTGGAGCCTCCTTCCAGCTACAGCTGGAAAACCAAAGAAGTTGGTGCTTCCAATGAATGTAATTCTTCAAGACATAAAAGAAAAAGAATTATGTTTTTTTCTCTCGCTTTGGGTTTACACATAAAACACTAATGTATTGTGTATGTGTATGATTGTTCATTTGTTCATTTCTTATTTACTCTGCATTTATTGGATGATAATGATGCATTGACATAACACTTGGATTATATGGTTAAAAAGGATTAAATTTCTCTATTACTGATTCACCCCCCCTCTCAGTAATCCAACAATAAAAACATATTAACTTAGTAAAATGTGACATCCCACTCTTGCACGCACTGAGCGAACTTATTCTTTAAGGACACTTGCGTGCAAGTGATTTGGGTTATTATACTATTGGTTGTTTTGATTATGAGATATTGTGGATTTGATGATATGCTATTTTGTCGTATTTACATAAACAAGTGTTATTGACTGGGTTCTCCCGAGTGTGAAGGACTCTGGACATTAAGGATGCAAAGGCATCGATGAAACCCCTTGGACTATGGATCGAGTCAGGGAGTGGACTGTTAGGGTTTGAATGTTGTTGATGTGACATATGTACATATGATTAGATGTTATGATGATTGATTATTATTGCTGACATGATTCGTTGATGGATGCATGCTGACGATAACTTGCCGACCATAATCGCATTTGGAGTAGAGGGGCCACGCACGACAACCAGAGACAATGAGGGAGATGTGTGGCAGCACCCCTGCCACAACCTACTAGCACTCCCACCATGGCTCGAACTATAGGTTAACGATTACCTAGTTAGAGAACACCCACGATGTCGTGAGGGCAGACTGTGATAGTTGCTCACGACGATTCTAAGGGGCGCGCAATAAGGCAGGGTCCTTATTCCTTAGAGTCCTTTAGTCTCCCATGAGTTATTGATTTCAGGGGTTTGACGTCTACCAAATTTAGTCAAGAGGCGAGTGACACCCTTGGAGCACGTAGTGCATCTTGAAGGGCACGCCGCACAAAGAAAATGGAAAGAGGTGAGTGACACCCTTGGAGCATGTAGTGTGTCTTGAAGGGAACATTGCACAAAGAAAACAGAAGGAGGCGAGTGGCACCCTTGGAGCATGTAGTGCGTCCTGAAGGGCACATCACGATTTTAACTATGATAAGTTAATAAACCTAGTGCCTAGAAAATTATGTCTCCTTAGGACCTGGTTGACCTTAAAATGAATGGTGTGATAAGTAAAGTTTAATAAGAATTTTTCCCTTAAAAATTGTCGCCCAGCCTAGTGAAATTAAAACCTAGGTCTAAGTAGAACATGTGGATAAAGAAAAACTAAATAAACGTGTAACAAGAAGGGGGGTAAGAAATTCAAACTTAATTATTAAAGTAAAACATTTATAATGGAAGATTAAATTTATTAAAATGGTAAATGGTTGTTTTTATCTACACTTGCTAAATTGATTTTAGTTAAAAAAGAAAAAGGGTAAATGGTTGTTTTTATCTACACTTCCTAAATTGATTGTTTTAGTTAAAAAGGAAAAAGGGGGAAACTTAAAAGAAAAAGGAAACTTAAAGAAAAGGGGAAAATTAAAGAAAAAATTGAATGTCTAACTTAGTAAGGAATCTTGCTTTTGGAACTTTCTATTTATGAAATCAACTAGGAATTAAGTAAGGCGTAAGTCATTTAAGGATTGTAAGGGAATTTTGGGACACCGAGGAACATTTTTATGAATGTTTTTAGGTGGATGAGGGAAATATGAATATTTAATTAATTAATAAAATTGATTTTATGGTGTAACTAGGGATCGGGTGACATGTGTACAGGGGATGTTTTTCGAAATTAATTAAATGAAAAAGGAATCTAATGAGGTTTTTGGGAAACTGATGACTAAGAAAACTCTATAAAAAGGATGGTGGAGGAAGAGTGGGGAACACATCTGGCTTGCATAACGTTACACTGCTGAAATTTTATCTTGACTGAACTTTCTCTTCTAGGAGTTGGGATACCCAGCTCAAGTAACGAGTGGTAGCTTGACCTTGCGAGGCGAGTTGGGTGCTAGAATTCTTTGGTATTGTGAGTGTGGCCTCTTTGTGTCTCGGGGGGCTCAAGGGGAAGACGAGTAACCCTAGCATTGGCTGGGAGGTATTGGTGAGGTCACATCGGTTGGAAAGCAGGAGCTAGACGAAGCACGTGCGGGACAACAACTTCAGAGCATTCACATTTGGCTAAGGTGCGCCTATTAATGTTGTTACTTGCAATGAAATTTAATTTACACTTGTTTATTTTACTGTATTCGAATGAAGATTTCATTTCCATGAAATTTACTCGCGCATGCATTTCTATCGTAATTGTATTTCCCTTGTCGCTTGATTCATTCAGTAAGAACCCTTTCTATCCACAGTATCATTTATTTTTGAGTGACTGTCTATTTGCACGTGTCTAGAATGAACCCCAGACTCAAAACCTTGTGTGCGCTCTTGTATCTCCTGCATGCGTTTTCTTTATTCCTTGATTGTGATTTTATTTCATTATTTGCTTCTCCTTGGGGAAGATCTGGATGTAGATTTGTGGTTTTATCCTCTATTCCTTGATCCTTTAAGTTATTAATATGTGCCTGAGTAGCCGACCAGGAGTCGAATCGATTGTCTTTCACTCCAGTGTTAAATATTTAAATTCAAATTCCCTCCATTCCTGTGCATGGATAATAAGTGTAGGATCATTCCTCTACCCAGGGTTTATTTGCAGTGAGGTCCTCTGCGTTTTCCCTGGATTTGTAATCTCGGCACCCTCTCTTTTACTTGATTTGTCACCATGTGTTTACACCCTGTTTTAACCCTCACTTTACCCAGCGTTTCCACTTGATTGCTCTGTGTTTCCACTTCATTGAGTTCTAGATCTCTTGTTGGATTACCACTTCATTGATCTGTGTTTCCACTTCTTTGCTCTACGTTTATAGATCTATGATGATTTCATGGGTATTACTTGGAGTGCACAATGCACATGCGCTATCATTGTTAGACATGATCTTATTTGTTATTTCTGCAACATTCTAGTTATGGATTTTATTGTTATTTAGTTGTGGATTTCTATTTTTATTGACACGACGATCTAGTTATGGAGTTTTAATGTTCCTTAGTTATGGAATTTTTATTTTTATTTACACAACGATTTTATCATTACTATTGTGAATGATTTGGCCTTTTATTTCTACTATTGAGAATTGAATAGCATTGAAATTTTCATTTGAAATAGAAATTGCAATAGCGATTACATCGAATAGCATTGAAATTCAATTAAAGCAAATAAAGAAAATAAAGAAAATAGCATTTGACTTGGCATTTGAAATAGAAATTGAATTAGCGATTACAATGACTAGCATTGATCTTCAATTAAAGCAAATAAAGCGAGTATCATTTGAATTAGCATTTGAAATAGCAATTTTATGAATAGCGATTTATAAAATAGTGATTTATGAACAAGAATTATCAATAGACACGGTAATATTTATTAATAGACAAAGATTTGTTGTTGACAACGATTTATCAATAGATACAGTAATATTTATATATAGACAACGAATTTATATATGTGTGAATGACAGCATTTTATATAGACAACGAATTTATATATGTGTGAATGACAATGTTTTTATATAGACAGTGAATTTATATATATGTGAAGGACAATGTTTTTATATAGAAAACGAATTTATATATGTGTGAATGACAATGTTTTTATATAGACAGTGAATTTATATATATGTGAAGGACAATGTTTTTATATAGACAAGGAATTTATATATGTGTGAATGAAAACATATATATATATATATATATATATATATATATATATATATATATATATATATATATATATCATATATATATATATATATATATGTTTTCATTCACACATATATAAAAACCCTTTAATGTCATAATATTTCGATATTATTATTGACATCGTTTTACACAGAGAAAATGATTTTGTATATATGTATGGAAGCGATTTTTAATATGATTGAATGTTTTCATTCACACATATATAAATTCCTTGTGTGTGTGTGTGTGTGTGACATCGTTTTTACACAGAAAATGATTTTGTATATATATGTCTGACAACGATTTTTAATATGATTGATTTGAATAAATTAAACTTTTCCCTATTAATTACCCACGTTTTTATATAAATGCAATTGAACTAGTTTACTCTTATCATGAAGCACTTTTACCTCTAATTTTTCCCGCAACCTAGTAAAATAATGCAGTTTGTATAATAAAAAGGTGAAGAAAATATTAAATGTATGACTCACAATGATTCAATAAAATCCCTAGGTTTTAATGCGAGTAAGTTCATCATAGTGTTAAAATGGAAAGAGATGTGTTTATTCTACACGAATTATGGCCTCCTTAGAAGAATGCATCCTTGATGGTGCTCTAGGATTGGCGTTGGTGATGGTGCTTTCCTTACAGCCTATAAGAAAAAATTATCCTCTCTTGATCTGTATGCTTTGCACTTATGAGGAAATTATCCTCTCCTTCCAGGGCGTAATCAGTTGTTGTTAGTTAGAGGTGCTAATGGTAGTTGGGTTCACATTGAGATATTGAACTGTTGTATATGACCCATTTTCTATCAATTAATCATCTGGGCCTGGCTTGGGTTGTTTGCACTTGTTTTGTACTCTGCCTTTCCTATTACCCATTTTTGTTTTCCTTCCATCTTGACACAGTAGCAGTTGAAGAAGATTTTTCTCTCCCACTATCTTGTAGTTTTGCTAGATGCATTTTCGAGTCCCATTGACCTACTTTTGTGGTTGTTGTTGACATTAATAAAATTATCATCTTATGGAATTTAAGACATTTAAACATGTTTTAGGTAAGATTGAAATTATAATATCAATGTTGCAAATTGCATGAACTTTATTTGTAATGCAATACATGTGGATCCAATGTATTCATGAAAATGTGTTATTTTACCCCACACTTCCATCACCAAGTTTTGAGATCCGTGACCTTATTATTTTGAACTGGAGAATTTAAGAAAATGTAGTTAAGTTTATTTGGTTAATAAACTCTATTGGAATAGAAAGGTATAAACGTTACTTGATTTTTTTATAATTTAATTTTGGATTTGTGGTTGGTTATTATGTGCTTGATGTAGCATTTATGATGGTAAAAAATTTAATGAATTACATCTCTACTATTGCACAAATATAAATTATAACAAAAATAAAATTTATTTATGTTGTCACATGTTGTCGTAACGATGGGGACGTTACATATGGTATCAGAGCGGGTTCGACCTACGACCTGGGATGACTACAGCTCCCGTTAATTAGATTTTTGTTTATAAGGTTGCTAATTAATTTGATTTGTATTCATGCAAGTAATCATGGTTAGAGGGCGTCGCAGAGGCAGACGACGGGGTGTTAGGGGAGGAGTCGTGACTCCCCCAGTAGCATTCATGCCTGAAGGGTCTAACCCCCAAGGAGACGAACATGTTGTCGAGAAGGAATAAATAGTTTTGGGTGATGTGGTAGGGATGATGAGGTCATTTTACTGGATGTCTGAGGCACTGATCAACCGTTTGGATAGAGATGAGGCTAAGGAATCGGCACCCCCTGAGGGTCCACTGCGTGCTTCGGTCGATACTGGTAGCATTCATCGAAGGCTCGAGAAAGTCAAATTTCCTGAGTGATTTGGTGCCCTAGACGGCGTAGCCATCAAGACATGGTTGGAGATTATGGCAATGTGCTTTACACTTCGCAACTATACCTCCAACATGAAGTTCTGCATGGCAGTCTTTCAACTGAAGGGGAGCACTCTTCTATCGTGAAAGACACTCATGCCGCAATTGAACATGGTCATCAAAGACGTGTCATGGGAACTGTTTGAGGAATGGTTCCAAGAGAGGTATCTATCGAAGGAATTCATTGAGCGGCGGATCAATAAGTTCAACGCCTTTCGATAGGGTAGTCGTACAGTGCCGGAGTATGAGCCCCATTTTATGGAGCTTCTTCGGTATGCTCCGCACCTAAATATCGAGAAACTTAAGGTCAATAGGTTCTTTTTTGGCCTTAATGTCAACATTCGTGCAAAGGTTAGGATTTTGATGCCCAAAAACTTGCATGATGTTGTTCAAAAGGCCCTCATAGCAGAGGAGGATCTTATCAGTGGGGGTCAGAGAAAGACTCCAACGAGACCAGTGGGACAAGTATCCTTTGGTGCGCAGCAACATCAAACATCAGCCAAAAATTCACCAAGATATCGTGGCTTCCAGAGAGGATCCACTTTCACTACACCTTGGTGACCAACGCCTCAACAACGAAATCCTTACTGAGGACCACAGCACCAGCAGCAGCATCGACCACAACAGCAGCATTTTAGGCATGTTCAACAGAACATACCAGGGTTCCAGGTCGATGGGTTGCCATCTTTGGGTACCAGGAGTACTAGACCAAAGAAAGGGTGTTGGACATGTGGGGGGGCACATTACCAGCATGACTGCCCAATGGAGAGGACTAGAGCATCTGTATCAGCTAGACCCACTATCGTGGGATATTTGGGAAAGGCCCATAGGATTCATGCAACAGTGAATGAACACGAGGCAGAGCACCAGTCAACTGTGCTAGAGACGTCAAGTACCGTCGCTGACCATACCCTTATTATTTTGATAGATCCAGGTGCTACAGAGAGTTTCATTTTTGGTGCAATGCTAAGAAGAATTAAGGTAAAGGCAGTCAAACAGGATGAGTTTAGCTTTGTATAAATGGCTTTGGGATCCAAATAGAAGGTTGGTGGGAAGGTTATAGGTTGTAGCCTTAATCTGGGACAATTTTTCACTAGGGCCAACCTATACGGCACAACCTTAGGGTCTTATGACATCATGATCAGTATGGACTGGTTGGAATCATATGATGTGAAACTCGATTGTAAGACTAAACGGTTGAGCTTGATCGATGATGAGGGGCAGAGAGGCGTGATTGTAGATAGGAACCAGGGAGTCTCCCTATGGTTCATCGCTTCCTTGTAGCTATGGAAGAGAATGCGCAAGGGATGTAATCTTTATGCGATCCTTGTGTTAAATGAGAAGGGAGTGGAAAAAAGGTCTAGAACACCTTCCGGTGGTGAGAGATTTTGTGGACATCTTCCCTAAGGAATTACCTAGGATGTCGCCTGAAAGGGAATTGGAATTTACCATAGACCTAAAACAGGGGACTAAATTGATATCAATAACACCTTATCGAATGTCGACCCCAAAGTTACAGGAGTTGAAAATGCAACTAAAGGAGTTGTTGGACCTAGGACCTATACGCCCAAGTGTGTCACTGTGGGTTTCACCTGTTATCTTCATACAGAAGAAGGATGGGTCATGGAGACTCTGCATCGACTATCATCAATTGAACAATGGAATGATCAAGAATCGATATATGTTTCCAAGGATTGATTATCTATTTGATCAGATGAAGGGTGCAACAATTTTTTCAAAGATCGACTTGAGATCAGGGTATCACCAATTATGGATCAAGGAGAACGACATCCCTAAGACTTCCTTTAAGATGAGGTTTGGACATTATGATTTTATTGTTTCACCGTTTGGACTGACGAATTCCCCAGGGGTATTTATGAGTTTTATGAACGGGGTGTTTCATGAATACTTGGACAAGTTTGTCCAAGTGTTCATTGACGATATTTTGATTTACTCTCGGACGATGGAGGAGCATGAAGAGAACTTGCGCATGGTACTACAATGTCTAGGATAGAACAAATTGTATGGGAAGATGTATAAATGCTCGTTTTATCAATCGAAGATTCACTACTTAGGGCATGTCATCTCCGACAAAGGTATCGTTGTGGATCCATCAAAGGTTGAGGCTATTATGGAATGGCCAGCATCGATGAATGTCCCAAAAGTGCATAGCTTTATGGGTTTAGCGGGATACTATCAAAGGTTTGTCGAGGATTTTTCAAAGATAGCAAATCCGATCACGGAATTGCAGAAGAAGAACAAGAAGTTTCTTTGGACAGAGAAATGTGTGGAAGCATTTCGGAGGCTCAAGGAGCTATTAACAACATCATCGATACTAAAGGTCTATGACATGGATGCAAACTTCTTGGTATGCACTCACACATCCAAGTAAGGCTTAGGGGGAGTCTTGATGCAAGATGATCGAGTGATCGCTTACATATCAAGAAATTTGATAAGGCATGAGGAGAACTATGAGATGCATGAGTTGGAGTTGTTAGCCATTGTATAGGCCTTGAGAGTTTGGATAAACTACTTTATTGGACAAAAATTTGAACTAAAAATGAACCACTGTGGACTACAACACACCTTTACGCAAAGCGACTTGAAGGCGAGACAACAACGTTGGTCGGAATTTCTTAGCGAGTATGATTTTGAGATTACTTTCATAAAGGGAACAATGAACAGAGTGGCAGATGTGTTAAGCTAGAGACCACACATATTTTTTGTGATGCCTCTTCAAACGAATCTACGTGAAAATATTCTAACTTTATAGCACAACGATGACTGGTATAAGGAGGTCAAGGATTTTATCAGATAAAACACAATGATGGTACCAAAATTTGAGGGATTTACAGTGGACAATGATAGATTATTGATATTCAAAGTTCGAATTAGGTGACACCCAACGACGAGTTGATAATTTTGATCCTAAACGAGGCTCATAGAGCAATGTACATGCCTCATCCTGGAGTCACAAAGATGAGGGCAAACCTTAAACCCTTATTCTTATGGAAAGGAATGAAGGAAGACATAGTCAACTACATGCCCAGATGTCTAGAATGTCATAAGGTGAAGGCTGAACATAGACATTAAACAGGACTAATACATCCACACGTTATTCTGGAATCGAAATGGGAGGTCATTTCGATGGATTTCATTGTTGGATTTCCACTGACGGCAATGAGACATGACTATTTTTTTGGTAGTCGACACTCTAACTAATAGTGCTCATTTTTAACCTGTGCGTACGATGTATCAGGAACCTGACATAGCTAGAGTTTTCATCAGTGATATTGTGAGGTTGCATGGCATTCCTAAGAGGATTATATCTGATAGAGGTTCGGTGTTTACAGGATGATTTTGGACTAGTTTCCAAGAGGCCTTGGGAAACCAACTTAATTTTAGTACCGTGTATCACTCGGAGATAGATGGGAAGATCGAACGAACAAACCAAATCTTGGAGGACTTGTTGCATATATACGTTATGGACCAACATAAGCATTGTGAAGAATTCTTGCCACTGGTATAATTTGCATATAACAACAGTTATCAAAGAACCATTAAGATGGATCCTTTCGATTTTATTTATGAGCGACCGTGTCAAATGCCTTTGAGTTGGGATCGGCTTGAGGATAGGGTATTGGTGGGACCGGAAGTGGTCCAAGAAATGGAATATCAAATGAAAACAATAAGACAAAGGATCAAGGAAGCGCAGGATCGGCAGAAGAGTATGACGATGCGCATTGTGTCGATCATAGTTATGAAGTTGGCGATCGAGCCTTCTTGCGGGTGAAACCGCATAAGAGTTCGATCAAGTTTGGAAAGGGTTCTAAACTCTCTCCTAGGTTTGTGGGACCTTTTGATATTGTGGAAAGGAAGGGGCTCATGGCCTATCGACTAGCCTTGCCTGATTCTTTGAGGCATATGCACGATGTTTTTCACGTATCTGTTTTGAGACATTATGTTAGTGATCCTACACATGTTAATGACATGAGTAACTTGCAGGTATCTGATGAGGGTGCGCTCATGATAGAGCCAATATGCATCCTAGAGCATCACATTTTACATCTATGGAATCTAACGATAGATCAGGTCAAGGTCTAATGGGACAACTATAGTCCACACTCGACGACCTGGGAGGACGCATACGATATACGTCAACAATTTCCATTTTTGTTTCATATATAGACTTATGATACTGTGATACACTTTATTTCATCACTTATATACTGTGAAACTTTGGGACTAAGTTTAAAACAAGAGGGGGTGTGTGTAACATCCCACTCTTGCGCACACTGAGCGAACTTATTCTTTGAGGACACTTGTGTGCAAGTGATCCAGGTTATTATACTATTGGTTGTTTTGATTATGATTATGAGATATTGTGGATTTGATGATATGTTATTTTGTTGTATTTACATAGACAGATGTTATTAACTTGGTTCTCCTGAGTCTGCAGGACTCTAGACATTGAGGATGTAGGGGCATTGATGAAATCCCTTGGACTCTGGATCAAGTAAGGGAGTAGACTGTTAGGGTTTGAATGTTGTTAATGTGACATATGTACATATGATTAGATGTTATGATGATTGATTATTATTGCTAACATGATTCGTTGATGGATGCAGGCTGACGATAGCTTTCCGACCAGACTCACATTTGGAGTAGAGGGTCCACGCATGACAACCAGAGACATTGAGGGAGAGGTGTGGTAGCAGCCCTGCCACATCCTACTAGCACTCACGTCGTGGCTCGAACTGTAGGTTAACAATTACCTAGTTCGAGAAGACCCACGATGTCATGAGGGAAGACTATGACAATCGCTCACGATGATTCTAAGGGGCACACAATAAGGCAGGGTCCTTATTCCTTAGAGGCCCTTAGTCTCCCACAAGATCATCTGATGGAGTATTGACTCCAGGGGTTTGACGTCTACCAAATTCATTCAAGAGGTGAGTGACAACCTTGGAGCACGTAGTGCGTCTTGAAGGGCACGTCATGCAAAGAAAATGGAAAGAGGCGAGTGGCACCCTTGGAGCACATAGTGCATCTTGAAGGGAACGTCGTGAAAAAAATATGGAAGGAGGCGAGTGGCACCCTTGGAGCACGTAGTGCGTCCTGAAAGGCACATCACAATTTTAACTATGATAAGTTAATAAACCTAGTGCCTAGAAAATTATGCCTCCTTAGGACCTAGTCGGCCTTAAAATGAATGACGTGATAAGTAAAGTTTAATAAGAATTTTTCCCTTAAAAATTGTCGCCCATCCTAGTGAAATTAAAACCTAGGTCTAAGTAGAACATGTGGATAAAGAAAAACTAAATAAACATGTAACAAGAAGGGGGGTAAGAAATTCAAAATTAATTATTAAAGTAAAAAAATTATAATGGAGGATTAAGTTTCTTAAAAGGGTAAATGGTTGTTTTTATCTACACTTGCTAAACTAATTTTTTTAGTTAAAAAGGAAAAAGAGGGAAACTTAAAAGAAAAAGGAAACTTAAAGAAAAAGGGAAACTTAAAGAAAAGGGGAAACTTAAAGAAAAAGCTAAATGTCTAACTTAGTAAGGAATCTTTCCTTGGAACTTTCTATTTATGAATTCAACTAGGAATTAAGTAAGGCATAAGTCATTTAAGAATTGTAAGGGAATTTTGGGACACTGAGGAGCGTTTTTAGGAATGTTTTTAGGTGGATGAGAGAAATAGGAATATTTACTTAATTAATAAAATTGATTTTCTGGTGCAACTAGGGGATCGGGTGACATGTGTACGGGGGAGGTTTTTTGAAATTAATTAAATGAAAAAGGAATATAATGAGGGTTTTGGGAAACTAATGACTAAGAAAACTCTGTAAAAGGGATGGGGGAGGAAGAGTGGGGAACACATCTGGCTTGTGTAACGTTACGCTGCTGAAATTTTATCTTGACTGAACTTTCTCTTGTGGGAGTTGGGATACCCAGCTTGGGTAACGAGTGGTATCTCGACCCTATGAGGCAATCTGGGTGCTAGCATTCTCTAGTATTGTTTGTCCCTTTGCAGCTCGAGGGGCTTAGGGGGAAGAAGAGTACTCCTAGCATTGGCTGGGAGGTACCAGTGAGGTCACATCGGTTGGCAAGTAGGATTTGGACGGAGCGCATGCGGGACATCGACTTCAGATCAGTTGAATTTGGCTAAGGTACGCCTGTTAAAGTTGTTACTTGAAATGAAATTTAATTTACACTTGTTTATTTTACTGTATTCGGATGAATATTTCATTTCCATGAGATTTCCTCGTGCATGCATTTCCATGGTAATTGTATTTCCCTTGTCACTTGATTCATTTAGTAAGAACCCTTTCTATCCATGGTATCCTTTATTTCTCAGTGACTTTCTATTTGTGCATGGCCAGAATGAACCCCGGACTCAAAACCTTGTCTGCGCTCTTGTATATCTTGCCTTCGTTTTCTTTATTCCTTGATTGCTCTTTTATTTCATTATTTGCTTCTCCTCGGGGAAGATCTGGATGTAGATTTTTGTTTTTATCCTATGTTCCTTGATCCTTTAAGTTATTAGTCTATGCCTAAGCAGTCGGCCAAGAGCCGAATCGACTTTCTTTCACTCCATTGTTAAAGATTTAGATTCAAATGGTCTGCTTTCCTGTGCATGGATAATAAGTGGGATCATTCCTTTGCCCAATGTTTATTTGCAGTGAATTCCTCTTAGTTTTCCATTGAGTTTTAATCTTGACACCCTCTATTTTACTTGAGTTGACACCATGCATTTACACCTTGTTTTAACCCTCACTTTACCCAACGTTTCCACTTGATTTCTCTATGTTTCCACTTCATTGTGTTCTGGATCTCTTGCTGGATTACCACCTCATTGCTCTGCATTTCTACTTCTTTGCTTTGTGTTTCGAGATCTCTAATGACTGTGTGATGATTGTTTGAGTAGTACTTGGAGTGCGCAATACGCATGCGTTATCATTGTTGGACATGATCTTTTTTTTTTTTTTTAAAGGAGTAGTACCTGCTACAATATATTATCTCAAAACTTTGACAAAGTAAACAGCTTCAAAGATACAGTCACCAAAAAATGCTACCGGTAACCGGAAACCAGCATTATTGGGAAGCACCTAGCAGTTTATATAGTAGTATATTTAAGAAAAAGACATCTGTCCTGCCCGTAGGAAACCAGGACAGATGCCAGTGGTCCAGAGAAACACATAGAAATTAACACATAAAAACAAGAACCTGGAGAGCAGGGCAGCCTAGGCACCCGATGACGTGTCTCTCCCACCAGCACCCGTCGAAATGGCAAAAGTCTGCATGCACATGGGGCACTTACGTTGAACTGGGGCCCTGGAGAGCGCGTCGAGGAGCAAATCTATTCGTTGTCCCATGATGAGAGCCCTGTGTTCCAAGTCCGCAATGTGGCTGCGGAGCTCGAACACCAAGGCCAGGTGTTCATCGCTGAGGAGGGGACCAAGCGTTCCGCCACCCTGGACACTAGGAGGAGCAGTCCTCCTATCCTCGTCTTTGCCAATGTCAATCGTTGCCTTCTCAACTGTCACCAACTTCTTCAACTGCTCAGCATCAGTGGCCTGTAGGTCGCTTAACCATGGAATTTCTTCCACCACGCAACCAGGAAGGTCGTCGACCTTAGTCGGGTCGCTATTGATATCCTGCCTGGTGGGCGTCTCCCTGGTGCTGGTCTTCACGTTACACATCAGGTCCCCGAATGACAGGTCCTCCTCCACAACACAACCAGAAAACCAATCCATGGGTTTGGTCTCCTTCTTCGCCCTGCTGCAGCCAGCGTCTTGCTCGACAATAGAATTGAGCGTCGCTCGTCCCTCAACCCGTGCCTTTTTTCCTGAGGATGGAAGAGGCCAAAGCCAAGGCCCGTTCGAGTTCCTCCTCCCTGCGCCTCTGCGCCTTGTGTGCTTCCCAGGCAGAACCCCGACGAGGTGTTCCTTGTCGCCTGACCATTTTCCAAACGCAAATGCCAGTTAAGTGCAGAACAGAGTTAGAAAAGGACCAATTCGAGAGCGACTGCGAGTGTCGAGCACAGGCGGGCCAGCTCTGTCGAATACAGAGGAGCCACCAGCCCTGGAAGAGCTCCCCAGAATACAAATAGAAGGCGRTAAAAGACCCCGCTGTTGATGCATCAGGAGCCTTCCTCCTTTGCTCGGGCTCCAAAGAAAAAACATAATCAAACTGTCTACTCCTCCTTCCGTCCATAATGGCCATGAATTCATATGCGCATGGGATGTTAAATGTCGCGTGAGGGAGGAGTACCTCCTTCAACAGTCCTCTGCTATGGCCGTCCATCAGCGTTAAATGTTGCGCGAGGGTGGCGGTCATCAGCAATTAACCATCGCTTAGTGCGAGTCCAGGTGGCTCATCGGCTCCTCCGCGTGTCACCCCATCCGGGGCTTGTTGGACATGATCTTATTTGTTATTTCCACAACATTATAGTTATGGATTTTATTGTTATTTAGTTATGGATTTCTATTGTTATTTACACAGCGATCTAGTTATGGAGTTTTAATGTTCCTTTGTTATGGAATTTTTATTGTTATTTACACAGTGATTCTATCATTACTGCTACGAATGATTTGGCATTTTATTTCTACTACTACGAATTGAATAGAATTGAAATTCACATTTGAAATAGCAATTGCAATAGCAATTACAACGAATAGCATTGAAATTCAATTAAAGCAAATAAAGAAAATAACATTTGAAATAGAAATTGAATTAGCGATTACAACGACTAGCATTGAATTTCAATTAAAGAAAATAGCATTTGAAATAGCGAGTTTATGAATACTGATTTATAAAATACCGATTTATGAACATCAATTATCAATAGACACAATAATATTTATTAATAGACAACGATTTGTTGTTTTTTTTTTTCCAAAAAAAATTATCTCGAATTTATTATATCTAATAAATTCATTTACAATAGAGGGACTGTATTCCGCATTGTTCGAAAATGCTCTCGCATTGTAGGCCCAAAACAGACAATTACAGCAGTAGTAGAGTTAGCTATCCTTGCATAGACTGAGGGAAAACAGAACTAGAGGTGAAGACTCCCTATCAACAATCATGATCGAATCCTAGACCAGATTACAATGATGAAGATAAGAGGGCAGGCCGCTTCATTCGAAAAAATTTAGAGAGGTAATGGGGCTCTCAATCCCTCTATCACAGTGATAGACCGAGAGCCTCCCTATCACTTCGGTTAGTGCTCTCTTAGAAAGAGCATCTGCAGCCCTGTTAAATGAGCGAGAAATGTGTTGAAAGTTGAGATTGGAGAAGCGCTGTGTAAGGTCTCTCGTTTTTTGCATCCAGCCTTCCAAATGGATGGAGTTTAGCTTGCATTTATTTGAGATCCAATCTATAATAACTTTCGAGTCACCCTGGACATGGAGGTCATCGATAGTCCAAAGAGAAGCAAGTGTGAGCGTGGCCCATAAACCCAGAAGCTCTGCTTTTGTGTTTGTGTCGGCTCCACCATTGATGAACCAGTAAGTGATTCTAGACTTGTGGGTTTTGAAGAAGCCTCCAACTCCGCAACAAGTGCCATTAGTCTGCGCCACTCCGTCAAAAAAAGCTAATGTGTGTCCCTCCGTCGAATCCAAAATCAAAGGTTGATGTGGGAAGCTTCTGATTGTGGTCGGCTGCCATTTGAAATTGGCCAAAATCTGGTGTAATACCTTTGACCGTGAAGGTTGGGCGTCCTCAAATATTGAGCGATTTCTTTCTAGCCAGATTTGCCAGCTGAAGTGGACTATCAGGCTTGGAGGGGCCGATTGAAGAGAGAACCAATATGGGAAACTCTCTGTGATAGAGGAGCCGCGCCAGGTTAGACTGAGAGAAAAATGATTGGTCATACGGTGCCAGACTTCCTTTGAAAATGGGCAGAACATCAATATATGACTCAGGTCCTCGGGCGCGAGCTTGCAGAGTGGA
>SNQJ01S0044006.1:100177-128719 GCA_010110895.2 Picea sitchensis | reverse complement strand
GGTTTTGGGCTCGGAGGGCCAGGATATCCGTAGATATCCTGGAGCTAGGTCGTTTTCCTAGTTGGCAGGGTGGACAATAGTTTTGGGCAATTTTTCTGTGTTTGCAATAGGACTGGGCTGTGTAGCAGGTAGCAGGAGAGCAGCAGCAGCAAGGACGCCGACAACAGAAATAGCATCAGAACCAGGTACCCTGTTGAATTATGCATTTATTTATTCTGCTATGAATTCATTAATATTTGATGAATTTAAATTACTGAAGTTGCTGGTATGAAGATCGATATTATGCTGAATAAGATATTGTTTTAGTTAAGAAATAATTGCTTGTAAGGATAACAATGCTTAGATATAGATTTATGGGCATTACAAGTAAAGTGTTATCAAATTCCAACCTTAATTATGGTTGCGCAACCAACACACTAACTTTATATAAACTTTGTAATTTACACACTAGGTAAATTCACTCCAAGATTTAAGCAAATCAGTTACTTACCTTGCATAGGCCTAAGACTCAATTTAATTAGAGAGAAGGTTTTGGCTTTTCTTTTTCAATAAATATCTAACTACATTTATAAGAATCATATATATTATAATTGTGGAGAGTTTAAATACACTTTAATCCTTAACATGCCATTCCATTAATTGCATAGAGGTAAACTCAAAAATAAAAATTCAACTTAAAAGATGAACCATTAATTACTTGTATATATTGAATATATCATTATCATTGATAAGAACCATATTGATTTATCCATCATTTAATTACATTGCGAATTAAAAAGCAATTCAATTAAAAATCTTATCTACATCAAATTTACCATTCTAATTAAGAGTATGAATTATAATATTTATCAACAATTTTATATATATGAATTACAATATTTATCAACAATTTTTAAGGTTACGGTTAAGCAGCACACTAAATTGGTGTATAAGATCTTCTTGTTTGTGGGACAAGGGATTCTCCTCTGCCCAGAGATTTGACTAATAAAGTTTATAAAGGTATACATACCTTACCCCCTCTGAATTTGAACCTATAATCTCTTAAGAGGAAACACATGTTCTTAACCATTAGGCCCACTCAAACTGTATAAATGTGGAATCTAAACGATCTCTTTTCATTCGATTATTAATGAAATACTAGAAGTAGACAAGGGCATGTAAGATGAAAAGATGTTGATTCAACGGTTAGTTTGGCAGACAATGCTAAGGAGAACTCGTTACATAATTGGAGTAATTAAAGATCTATATGCTTGCTAAGGGATGGATTTGTATTTGTTTGATATTATTTTAACAACTAGTAGGACTAGTGGTTAGGGAAAAGATGTCGGCATCAAGGTTGAATTTCAACTTCTAACCATTATTATTGATACAGTTTAAGCCTTAAAACCATAATGCATTTACAAGACTACTAAAAATGTTTTAGGATTTCTAGAACAAAAGCCAGAGAGGAAAAAGGGATTTAATTGGATGCTCTTTGTTGGCTAAGTTGTGTTGAATTCTTTAGAGTGAGATCTAATTGATCCTCAACAATCGTATCGTATGGCACTATGATTACCAAAAGAATATTTTTCAGCTGTCACACTACCCACAGATACATATGTCGATTTTATTAATTCACAGTGTAAAAATAGATCATGAATGTCAGGTTACTTCAAACAAGTGCAATCTATAATATTATCAAATTGTTGGGCGATTTGTTCTTCACTGGATATACTAATTGATTCTCTTAGTATTCAATGAGTTGAGTTGTTCGACAATCTTCAGGGATTTGGAAAGGATCGCGGACGTTATTTTACTGGTTGTTCTTTCTTTCTTCAAGGATATCCTTGCTGTAGAAACTACGCGGAGAAGGGGGCGCATGGGGTTCTATCATTTATGATAAGCTAGGTTATAGATCTAGTTCCAATTTTGTGCATTGACAACTATTTCACTTTTTATCCGACTATTGTTTTTCTGGATAGCATGGATCTTCTTTTCAACATAACTGTGTTCTACTCAAAATAGTGCATGGTGCTACAATTAAATTTTAGAAGAAAACTCATGTAACAATTCTCGAGAGGAAAAGGTTATATGCTCAACAGAATGAAACATATACTAAAAATGTCTAAGATGAGGTGTTTTTAAAGGCCATCATGGTGAAAACTATGAGGGATGTTCTTCAAACAATGAGGAAGTCGAATTTGTATCAATCGATGGAGCTCGAGCTGCAGAATCCACTTGTATTTTTTTGTATTTTCAATATAAAAGAATGAAAATGGAAGGACTGAACAACAACTTGATATAAAGACCCTACTGTAAGAAAACAGAGCCAAACCAAGTAGGATATCAAGAAACAAACACCCAGCCCAAGATGCAAGGACAACCAATGAAAAAGATGATGAGAAAGAAAAACCGCCTGAAAGTTCAACCAAAGAAAGGTTTCTTATCACTCTACAAGCACTCAATAGTGATGACAGAGATCCAAGAAGACTCATCAACCATCAAAACTTACCCAACAAACACCAAACTCAGCAATCAAGAAAACAAGGATGATGTACGCGACTGTTTAGGAGAAAACTGCGTATATACGCTCCCTATAGAAAGACAGCTAGCGGATGTATGCTTTAGTCAAGGGAAAACCTGCATATATGTATTGAAACAGTGTCGGGTTAAGGATAAAGCCAAGAAACTCAGATTCAAAATGAAAAAAAAATTGTCAAGCAATTAGACGACAAAAAAACTCAAGCTAACCGAGACCAATCAGCGGAGAAAAAACACTCCAAACCCCGAAAAGAAGATTTTATCCCCAGTATGGTCGCCAATTATATTACGAGGAAAATCACTCTATGGCATGGGGTAAACCACAACAGACGGAAATGACTGCAGAAATCAACTCTAATCTCAAGTATGTTATATAAGCACAGATGCTAACAAGACAAGATAAATATCCTACCTCATCCAGATGTTTGAAGAAGACCTTCGTTGAGCACTCGACTCAAAGCTATACACCTGCAACTTGTCCTCAACAACCAATATACGCAAGCATATGGTGATAATATATAAAGTTAGCACATATAATAGCATAATCCATCAACATTCATAACAAATATTCCCATGGAATAACAATCCAAGACATTAATTGGACGAGAAAAGAGTATTTCTATTAAAATATGATCAACAGAAGTGTATGAATAACAAACTTTTGTGTCAACACATCTCGAAACTGAGAAACTAAGTCCCTTCCAGCTGGCCCTCCACCACTTCAATCATCCACCAAAGGAAAGCTCATATAAGAAAGACAATGAGGTTCTCCATCAAAGAGGGAAGAGCTTGGGAGATGAACAATGTAGTGAGACTTAAAAGAACAAAGGGATGCAGACTCAATATGAAGTGAATAATTTCTCCTGAGTAACTTTGCTCTCAAAGTTGAATACTTTATCCTTTCTCCACATCTTGGATATGCCCCATTTATAGCCTTCAAATGGAACTAAAGGGTCGAGTCGTAACATTTTGTTGGCGTGTGAATATGTTAGGACCGAAACGACAACCTCGCGAGGATGTAAATCCCCCTGCTTTTTTATAGAGGTGGTACTCCTCTTTAGATTTTCTTGGGATTTCTAAATATTCAGAATGTGGGACTTGATAGAAGTCTGTCGTGGTAATCAAATAAACATAAATATTGCAATCAAATAAAAGGAAAATGTTTTTGTTTTCTTTTTAAAGAAATTTCCTGAGAAAGGACCAGGAATCACACACTCCGCAAATTTAAAGCAAATAATCAAAATTTCTTCACATCCATCATAGTTTAAGATAAATATTTATGATCACATAAAATAAAAAAAGAAGATGATCTGCATGCATAAGAGAACTTTAACAAAGTGGACACATGGGCAGCTCAAATAAAGATAATGATATATCAACCTCAAATACTTTATATTCTGAAAACAAGGTTACAAAGCATAGTCGATATTGTTCCCAAAGTAGTTCTCTCGAAATTTCTAAAACATATATAGTATGTTACATATTCTTTGAAATTGTAAATGTGTTTGTCTTAAAGACTGTGATTGGGGCTCTCACGGACCATAAAGCAAATAAATACAAGAAATAAGATTTTAGAAGGAAGACGATGGGCGGTAGAAGGATCAACAAGACCTGGTAAGAAGAAAAAAGGAGTTATCAGTCTTCGGTTAAACCTTTCTAGTGAAAGAGGTGGAATAATTGGATGAAAGACTTGATAAAGAAAAAGAAGGATGTGATCAGCATAAACTTACTATGATGGTCTCTCGTACTTGCATTTGCTTGCTAATGTCCTTTTATCATTTTCATCAACGGTTACAGGAACCATCTAATCTGCTTCTTGCCCTTCATTGGTCAGTTTATTGATAGCTTTCTTCAACCATTCTTCAATGTAATTTTTCATTGGTGCCATGTTGATTTCATGTCGAAATTTGATGTTGAACAACTCGCTCTCCAAGTCTCTCAAATCAATGGAAATGCCATGTAATGCTTCTTCAATATCATGATTTTTTACGAAGTAATAAACTAGCCAGTTATTTATGGTGTCCTCGTCATATTCAATTATACCATAGAATTTTTCAATTGACAATCCTTTAAAAATCACAACTTGCTCATTGAATTGTTCTTTTGTTAGGAACAACGGGTTGAGGATCAACTTGGGATCTTGGAATTCATTGGTGCTTCTGGCTAGGTCCACCTCCGTGAGCCTTTTGAATAGTTCTTCCCTCCTTGAGATGGCTTGATTGCACACTTGAACAATGTTATTTAATTTCTTTATCTTTTCTTTCCAACATTCGTTCAACTGCTTGATCTGACTTGGAGAGGGAAGGTCCTCCTCTCTTCTTCTTAGCTCTGACATGTTGGAAACTTTAACACCAAGGGTACCACAGCATCAAGGTAAAAACCCTCTTCATTTTTTAAGTCATCCTGCAAATACTCATGGAAGGCATGCGCCCTCAAGCCAAAATAAATCATTTTCTTTGAAATTTCCCAAGCTTCTATAATCAGTGCCATTCTTTTATTGATATTATTCTCCACATAGCTCATGGATGATGTAAGTAAGCTTGAGGATCCTTCTAATTTGGCTATAGGCATGGTGGGTTCGACAATTTCCAAAGGGCTGGAAAGAAGCAGAAGAGGCATCAAGGTCTCTTCCAGTTCCTTGATCCTTTCCTTTAACTTTATATTTTCCGCTTCGAGACCAGCAATAGAGTCATCCAATGCATCGTCGGTTGCTTTATGGATTCTGGAAATATGAGAAGGCCGCATATTTCTTAGGTTAACATCTGAACTAGATTTTCCTTTCTTATTCTTCACATCACTCTTCTCAATAATTAATTTCTTAGATTCACTGTCAAAGACAGTGCTCTGAAATACAAATGACTCTTCTTCATCGAAGATCTCATTCTCAGCAATTTCCAATGACTGATTCTTGTGGGCAGTGCCTCCTGCCTAATCAATGTTAGGAAACATTTTCTCAATGTCAGCCTTGAGCTCCATATCTTCGAGGGAGAAGCTACTGATGTCACTTTCGACGTGATGCACTTCTTCCTCTTGTACAATATTTTTCCTCAAAGGGGGTTCTTGTCTCCTCCTCCACCTGAACTATTGTTGATCAATTTTATAGATGGGTGGGTCATTGGAGAACTGCTCCAAGATGTTGTAGTCTTAGCAATAATAATTGGGCACTGGGCACTTTTCTCGCTAGGACCCTTTCCTTTCTGTTTGTAAAATTCATTGGTATTGGGTACCGTCTCCAAGTCGCCAGCAGTGTCAATAGGATCGCCCAAGTTATTATATTCTTCTTCTCCTAGAACCTTATCAATAAATGAATTGCTAAAAGCCATTGCTAACATATGTTCCACAAATATTTCTTTAGGATCAAACCCTTTAATATTTTCAGCACACTTGATATTCAAGTTGTGGAAGTGGTTTGCAAATTCATCAATTTTGTTCATATTTCTAAAAACAAAGTCCCCAATCTTCCAAGGCAAAGGTATGAATTGTTTTTTTTTCGTTTCTCATGAAAAAAGTGCAGCTAGAAATTATATTGCCTTGCAACTTCTGCAAAAAACATTTGTCAAATATATGGCATGGAAGAAAAGAGGGATTTTCCTTAGAACTGAAAATCCTGATAACATTGTAATTTTCCATTTGCTCCAAGGTCCCCTTTCTATCCAGGAATTTACTTGCCTGGGTAGATATTCCTAGGGTATCTTTTCCAAATAACAATCCTTTAAAAACTGAGACAAATCGTTGAAAATTTCATAAAAATGCAGGGAAGCTTTATGCCTCCACAACGCTTGGTACCAAAAGGTCACTGGGTCAAATTCACAATTCACCTTCTTGCAGATAAATAATTTAGGAAATTGACATCAATGTGTTATTGCAAAATCCAAATAATAAGCCATAAAGAATTTCTTATCCTTTTTATAATAATACAATTGGGAAGAGATTTCAATCGACATAAACTTTCCCTAATCGCAAAATGGCCTTCTCCTTGAGAGTAAAATATAAGATATAAAGAATCATACGGGAAATGTTGGTAGTATTTTCTTGGCCCGTGACTCTGGTAAATAACTAGGCAATTTCCCAAAAGGGGTTTTTGAACGAGTTGACCTGCAATCTGGTAATATCTTCAAAGATGGCCACGGGATTTTACAAGATTTCATGCAAGAGTTCCAAGTTGTTATCATTCTTTTTCAAGAGGTCCCTGCAATCTTCACCTTTGAAGGTGAGTGTTGGCTCTGGGAGTTTTAGCATTTTACAGAACACTTGAGGTGAAAGAGAGATGGGAGAATGGTCTTGAAGTTGAATAATCCACTGAATTGGTATACATTTCTCAGTGCACCAGGAGACCAGTTCCTTGCAGTCGAAAACCTCAGGAACACAACCTGCACAAGCAATTTTGGATGTCCAGATTACTTCTTTCTGAGGAGACGGGGATGAATAATAAAAATAATCTCTAGACCATTGAAAGTTCTAGTCCTCATGTCCAAAAATGTTCAAAGTATCACCGCAAAACTGTTGTCGAGTTGTTGTTGCCATAAGTTGAAGAGAGAGTTCTTTTAACACAGATAATATTTGAAATGAGCGCTTGGGAGAGATAATATAATATTTCACAAATCGTGATTTAATGTGGTTTAATGAGAAATATCCTCGAGCCCTTCGCTTACTAATGATGATCTTTATGGAACCTGCATGCTGAGTTATTAGAATTAAACCATACTAAATTCATATTGGGAAAAGCGCGAAGGTGGTAGGGACGGACAAGAGCAATTAGGATTTGGGAATTTTTATGAACCTGCCAACCCGTAGTTTCAGAAGGTTGAAAATTGGCTAAGTGTTGTAATGCGATCGGTCAGGCTCAATATAGGAGAGATGAGATACTTAGGAGCTCGGGGAGTCTGATGGTTAAAATGTAGATCGCGGATCGTTTGGGTACAAAATGTATGTCGTGGAAAATGGGGTATGAAAGCTTGAAACCTGCCAACCCGGGAACCCGCAACTATAGAAACGGTTAAGTATAGAATGACATGGCGGTCAGTCGTATTCATGATATGGGAATAGGAAGTGAGAACTCGCGAGTCCTCCAACCCGCGAACCCGTCATTTTTGGAAAAATGACTAAGTATAGTAATTATAAAGGGAGAATATAAGGGAGAAAAGAAAAGGGGAAATTGGGTAAGTATAGAAGAGGGAAAAGAAATGGGCAAAATAATTTGGGAGAATAGAAAAGGGGAAGGAAATTTTGGAAGCGGGAATTGATCTCAACAACTAGCTCCAGCTGTGGGATGATAACCCCCTGTGGGTTGTCAAGAATCTAGATCCTTTCATGACCAGGTGATTCCGCCTATTGGGCTATGGATTCAAAGTAAGTATATACAAACTGAAAAATAAAATTATGTACAATGAGAATGAGAAAGTCTTAGTAGAATACACCTTTCAAATGTTTCTCGTTGACAGGAAACATTAATCTTTTACCCTTCATGTCTTGGAGCATATAGGAGTTAAAACCTGAGATCTTCTCAACGACGTATGGCCCGATCCAGAGTGCTTCAAACTTTTTGTGAATCGACGGTTTCTCCTTGGAATTGTTCCAAAGTAACCCCAACTCTCCCTTCTATAAATTATTTACAGTTGTGCTCTTATCAATATATATTTTGATGCTTTGTTGCCTCTAAGAAGTTCGATTCAGGGATTTTCTTCGTTCTTCTTCCAACTTCAGCAACTGATTGATCCTCCTTTGGATTGGTGAACTCTCTTCTATATCCTCGGTATTAACCACAGAAAACAATGCATTGAGCTTGAGGCTAATCGGCATTTTCGCTTATTTCCCATAAACCATTATATATGGATACATCTTGCTGCTATCCTTTGGAGTCGTTATGATTTCCCATAATGCATCTGTCAGCTTCAGATGCCAATTCCTTTGGTTCTTGCCAATGGTTTTCTTCAGTATCTAAATAAGTGTTTTTATTTTTTATTCAACAAGGCAATTACCTTGTGGATAATAATTCGATTATTGACCCATGATAATTCCATATTCTCTACAAAACTATGTAAACTTTGACCCGATGAAAATCGAACCATTATCTGTGATAAATTTATCTGGGACACCAAATATCGACAGGATATTATCTTTGAGGAACTTAATTATCTCTTCAGAATCATCGTTCTTCAATGCTACTGCTTCTGCCCATTTCATGAAATAATCTGCAGTCGTGAGAATGTACATATGTCCCTTGCTAGACTTTGGATTAATTAGCCCGGCAACATCAAGTCCCCATTGGGAGAATGGTTGTTCTACAATTATGGGCTACAAAGGCATCGCAATTATCTTCATTTATCCTGAAAATTGTTGGCATGATACACACTTCCTTATTGTGGCATAAGAGTCTCATAATATCAATGACCAGTAGAATCCAGCCCTTATTATCTTGTGGGCAGTGGCAGTAGGTGCAAATTGTCCACCGCATATTCCTTCATGAAATTCTCTCATTAGTTCTTGGGCTTGGTTTTCATCAACGCATCTTAGTAGTATACCATCATAATTTCTCCTGAACAGTATAGCAGCAATCACTACATATTTATTTGCCTTCATCTTCAATGTTCTTCGCTCCTTGGGGTTCATGGTGACAGGAAATTGCCCAGAACTTAAGTAGAATATAATATCTATGTACCATTCTGAATCATCTAATGGTTCTCCTGCTGAAATCGAAATCATTCCATCAAATGAATTACCATTCGTGATGAGCTTGCATAAACCTTGTCCTTTTATATCTTTTAAAGGTTTAATATCGATATCATATTATTGTATCTTTGCCAACCAGTTAGCCCATTTTCCTTCTCTCAATTGTTGATTTAGAAGCATATTTACTGGTGATAAGGGAACATAAGAAATAACATGGGAGTTCAGTATGTACGTCTGAAAGTGCGCTACTTCTTTTACAAGAGCCAAGGCTTGCTTCTCCAGTTCTGAATACCTCAACTCATAGTCATGTATGGTTTTTCTCATGAAACTTATTGGGAGTTCTTCTCTTTTGGTATTCTTCTGAGTAAGAACAGATGCAACAACGGTCTCTGTAGAAAATGAATAAATGATGAAATAACTTTGAAAGTACGGACTAATGAGGACTGGAGCTGTGGTGATTGCTCCTTTGATATTATTGAACACCTCTTGAGTATATGTTGTCCATTCGAACCTCTGCTCCTTTTTCAGCAACAAATTGATCAGTTTTACAATACTTCCATAGTCAGGGACAGACCTTCGCACAAATTTGATCTTGCCAAAAAATGATTGGAATCCCTTCTTGGATGTCGGGGGGTTAAGCTCACTTATTGCTTTAACTTTTTCTGAATCTATGTAAATCCCTTCCTTGCACACAATGTGGCCCAACAATTTTCCTTGAGTTACAGCGAACAAACACTTCTTTGGATTTAGAGAGACACCATATAATCTACATCTTTCAAAAACCTTTCTCAAATGATGGATATGATCACCCCTTTTNTTGCTTCTCCAGTTCTGAATACCTCAACTCATAGTCATGTATGGTTTTTCTCATGAAACTTATTGGGAGTTCTTCTCTTTTGGTATTCTTCTGAGTAAGAACAGATGCAACAACGGTCTCTGTAGAAAATGAATAAATGATGAAATAACTTTGAAAGTACGGACTAATGAGGACTGGAGCTGTGGTGATTGCTCCTTTGATATTATTGAACACCTCTTGAGTATATGTTGTCCATTCGAACCTCTGCTCCTTTTTCAGCAACAAATTGATCAGTTTTACAATACTTCCATAGTCAGGGACAGACCTTCGCACAAATTTGATCTTGCCAAAAAATGATTGGAATCCCTTCTTGGATGTCGGGGGGTTAAGCTCACTTATTGCTTTAACTTTTTCTGAATCTATGTAAATCCCTTCCTTGCACACAATGTGGCCCAACAATTTTCCTTGAGTTACAGCGAACAAACACTTCTTTGGATTTAGAGAGACACCATATAATCTACATCTTTCAAAAACCTTTCTCAAATGATGGATATGATCACCCCTTTTATTTGAATGCACCGTCAAGTCATCTTGATAGTCTGCCATAAATTTTCCTATCAACTGGGATGATTTTAAGGATGAAAAATTATTTTAAAATATAGAAACCTTGGCGAATCTTACTAATCCTTCATATGAAAACTATAAATGTTTGGCAATATTTTTTTTTAAATATTCAAATTTCTAAGGATTTTATATAATTTGTATAAATTTTTGGCAATTTTTAAGGTAAAATAATTTTATCCTATAGAATTTGGGCGAATCATTTTTAGAATAGCGATTATTTTTTTGGGGAAAACCATGGAAAATTAGCCCATGAGCGAAATTTAGCCCCTAAAATCATCCCTGCCTATCAACCCATTGAATGCATGATCCATGGCCCTATGGAATGTGGCTCCAGCATTCTTCAAAAAAAAAGGCATTATGGCATATGCATATGTCTCCCAAGGTGTGATAAATTTCATTTGTTCCCTATATTCCTCAGCCACCAATACTTGGTTATATCCAAAAAAACCATCCAACATGGACATGCAGGTTGATCCAGTGACCTACTAGAGAAGGAACTCTGTATTAGGTAAAGGAAAGTTATCATTTATGCTTTCTCTATTAAGGTCTCTGAAGTCAACACACATCTTGATTTCCCCAGTCTTTTTTCTTACTATCACGGGATTTGAAAGTTAGTCTGAGTGTCTAATGGGATAAATTATTCTTTCCTTCTTCAATTTCTCCAATTCAATCTTTACCAAAGGTTTCAGTTTGGGATTCATCATCCTTATTTTTTACTTCACTGGCTTTGCTTCTTCCCTCAAAGGAATGATATGTTGGAATATAGTTTTATCGTAATATTTCAAATCATCATAGGTCCGAGCGAACACATCCATGTATTCTTTGAACAAGGAAACATATTGATCAACTTACTCGGTGGTGCAATCAACTCCAAAGTTGACATAATTCGGGGAACTGCCAGTTCCAATATTGACTTTTCTTGTCTCTTGCACTTTTCGAACTAAAACTTATTCAAGGAGATTCTTAGCATGAACATATTTTCATCATCATCATCATTTGACAAAAATAATTCCAACTGTTCATTGTTCTAAAATACTTGCAAATATTCAATGTTATCGGGAACGGACGGTCGGAAAGCTCTTTCTACTTGGAAAGATGTTTTTCTTTGGATATCCTCTTGGTTTGACAATGAGGCCGCCAAGGCTAATGAATTTGCCTTGTGATTCTTGTCCCTTGGAATGAAATAAATGTTGAAGGAACTGAAAGATTCCATTAATTCATTAACTCTTTTGAAATACAACTTAAGTCTTTCTTTTTTTATTTTATACCTCTAGGTAACCTGATTGATGACCAACTCTGAGTCGCCAATTACAATTAGATGTTCTATTTTCATTTCTTGTGCAAGGATCATCCCCTAAATCAAGGATGCATATTCTGCCTCGTTATTAGTGCATGAAAACTCCAGTCTAATAGCATGCGGATGCACAATATTTGGACCCGTAACAACAATCCTAACTCCGCTCCCGGAACTTGAACATGCTCCATCAAATGACATCCTCCAGTAGCCTTCAAACAGACATTCTTGATTCTCTGCATCTTGAACTTGCTCTAGGCTTTTGTTATGATCTATGTCTAGGATAGTGTAGTTTCCAATCTCGGCATCTATATAATCCTCCATCAATTCATTTTTTTTTCTTGAAAGAGAATGGTTTTCTAGGTTCATGGGGCACTTTAATCATTTCTCCTTCTTTTCCTGGAAGCATCATACAACTTCCATCGTTCATTATATATCTCGGATCATAAATGTCCAATCTCTTTTGAGTATAACTCCAAATGTTGGAGGAAGGTCTACCACAATAATATTGAAAATTGTAATGATATGGGGGGCTTCCATAATCCAAGCATAAAAGTCCTTGATTTCTCCATAAGTTGGCACTTTTCTAGAATCAATTGCATATATACTTTTATCGGTTTCATAATACTTGGTGCAACTCATGCCCAATGCCTCCATGACCGCCAACGGCATGATATTGTTCGTTGTGCCAATGTCAACTAAACAATTATGCAGTGCAACATCATGATTTTCAATAGAAATGTAAAAGGGAGGAATTTTACCTCTCAACTTGGTAGTTGACTGGCTAGGGATTTGTTTTGGATTGATAACAACAACTTCTTCTCTTTCAGATGGATCATCCAATAATTTCAAAATGTTTTCTCTTTGTTGGGGAATCTTCACCACTTCCATAAAGGGAAGGGTTATCCTTAATTTACTCAAATCCTCTACGACATTATATGTCATTTGAGTGGAGTTTGACGTCATGTGTTTCCTTTTACTTCCAATGATATCTGTCACTTTCTCATTTGCTCTTTTCTCAATTGTTTTTTCTTTTTCTTTTTCTTTTTGGTTACATTGGCCCTTAACCAATTTTTGAGGAAACATTGGTCAGATTTGGCCCACTTTTGGACTTCTACACATTGTTCGAAGAAGGAGCGCCCAAGTGGAGCTGAGATCGCGGATCTCACTTATTTTGCGGGCTATGTGGACCCAGTAAAGGGTTCTCTAGGGTTTTTGTAATGGGTTTATGGGATGTCGGCCCATGGGGTTTACCCATGATTAGGCCTTACTGTAAGGGATTGTAAAAATATAAATAAGTAAGAATGTATGGTAGAAGTAGAAGATTTTAGAGAAGAGTGGAGAGCTAAGTGCAAGTAATGTGATTAGCTTTGTGCAATGGAATGTATGTATGTGAGTAAGTCTTTGTGCTTGATAGAGAATTGGCTCTGTGCCTTGACCTAGTTTTGGAAGGAGGATATGGTGCTCAATGTGCAGATATCATGTCTAATGTGAAGCTTGACTATGTGGCTTAGTGCATATGAGTGAATGAAAGCAAGATTCAGACGAATAATAAAGAAGGAAAAGCGGTTGGTGGACGTAGCCCCACACTGAGGTGAACCACATATATCTTGTGTCTTTGGTTTGGTTTGTGTTGTGTTTTTATGTTATGAATATGCTCAATGATTTGGTTATTATGTATGATAGATAGATCTATTGTTGCTTAGTGATTTACTTGTGTTAAGGATAAATGAATGTTAGATCTAACTCAGTGCTAAGTGCTCAGGGTATATAATCATTTATTGTTACTACGTCGATCTATCTTTGGGTATGTTCTGTGATGTTACTAAGATTAGGAAACTAATGCATGTCATCTTATAAGTGTTAATAGAATACCCTGCGAAGTGTTATTATCACAGATCTGTGTCCCATCTTGGTTATAGACACCTGCGTCCTGTAACCCCCCCTTCTTCTACCTCAGGTGAGACTTCTCATGCTTTGCAGGTGTCGTCGAAAGGGATGGTATTCGTGGTTTTGTTGATGTGATGTTAAGCATTGAACCCTGGGTCTGTCCCTGTTCCAAAAAATGGTTCCGTTGTCGGGACCTGAAACTATAATTGTTGGGAACTGAAGTAAAGAAAAGAGAATCTTTGTGCATAGATCTCTTGTTGAAGTGCGCAATACTCTACTTAACTTGCGAAGCTTTGTGCTAAGAAAGAAATCTGAACTGAAGAAAGAGGTAAAGCTTTGTGCTTTGACCCCCGGATGGGGTGACACGTCGCACAGTACCGCCACCTGGTATAACACCCAGCCTTGTATTAAATGAGGCAGGCCACTCCCCATCTCTTCAACATTAACGATGGGAGCAGGACATTACAGTTGACCTCCGGTTGAGCGACTTCTCCCTCGCGGGAAAGGGCCGACCCTGCAAGCATTTACTATGGCAGATTTATTGTGAAGCCACGTTCAGTCGTCCCACAAGATTGTGAAAGCGAAGCGGCATGGTCGCATTCAGCTCATTCTTTCTCTGCAACTTTTCGCCGTTTGTGAGCTCTGGTGCGCTTTTCTCTGCATCCCTCCAACTTTTCTGAGCCCTGGTGCATTTGATACCCACTCCTTCACCACAATGCCTAGGGAGAGAGGCAAACCTCTTCGGGGGTCAGCTTGGTACACCCACCTTGCTCAACGCCAGAGGAGACAGCATTTGGAAAGAGCACTCTCGCTGGCCAACTCCATTCTTCGTCGGAGAGCACAGGTAGCCTGTCTCTCACTCCGGGCTTATGCTATTGAGTTTGCGATGGAGGAGCGCGCTTAGACCCCACTAGAACAACTCTCACTCTTGGATAATTGGCAGCCCACATGCACTACGCAGGAAGAAAATCCTCCAACTACACTTGAAACTCAAGCAGGAAGTGGCATAAGGGGGAGGCTTGATGAGGAATACCCAACCTGTTATGTCGAGGAAGAGCCTTACATGGAGAACACTCCCACTGCCCTGGAACCTCAGGCAAGAGGCATCACGAGGGGAGGGATCTGTGAGGAATTCTCGATGTGTTATGTCGAGGAAGTGCCTTACATGGATTTGGTCTCACAGGGGACCTGCGCAGTACTGGTGCACCATACAGACATAGCCGCCATGGACAGGGGTGTGGGCAGCGCAGACACAGAAGTGGTTATTCCAGGCGAGGCAGCTACAAGGGAAACGAGGGTCACTCTGGGCGAGGGTGACGAAACCCATGCGCCAACTCCCAACCGAACCGGGCATGGTCATCCTAGTGCCCCACGACCCTTCCTCCATGCGGAAGACTTGGATCTAGTGTTCGAATTACAAGGACAAATGGTAGACCAGGAGCATCGAGTCCTCCTAATGGGACAATGATTGGATATTCTTCTGGACGTGTAGTCCAATGCCTCGGTAAATAAAAAATGCCCAACGTGCACCAAGTCATTTTTCATCCAGGCCAGAGCAGCGCGGCAGGAGGATGAGGACAACAGGCCACCAGGTATTTGATTTAGTCAATTTCAGTCTGGTTTTCTCTTTTACTTCCAGCCATGTTGGGGCTCCCTTTTTCTTTAATTCTTGTTGTTCAGAGTCAAGTCCAGGATTATAACAAATCTCTTTGTAATGCCTTAAACAGTTTTAAGTCGATGCATGGCCATCTATCCTGGTTTCCTTCGGGCAGGAAAGATGGCGAAACAATCTTTTGTTTTTTATCCAGAAGGAACATTTGAGCCCCAAGTTGTGCTGGTTTCCGGTAAAATGGCGGCACACTTGGTGGCTGAGGCACCGCTGTATCTTTCTGTGTCTTTTTGTTAATATAATATAGCAGGCAACACCCTTTTTTACTTAAAAAAAAAAAAAACTTTGTGCTTTGACAAGAGTAAGATAAGTGAAAATTTTTGTTTCGAAAGCATGAATTTAAGTATGTTTAATAGATTATGTCCTAGTCAGAAGACTAGGTCACAGTTGAAAGAAAGATTTTCTTTAATAGAAATGAAGAAAGATATGTTATTCATATGCATAGAAAGAATTTTTGGACTAATAAGTGGATGCAGGAACCTAGAAAAAAAAATTGCAGATTGCATATCCAGCACTGTGATCCTATTGCGCAATGCAGAAGAAGTTGGGGAACATTTAAAAGAAAAAGAGGATTGACATTGTGTTATAACTGCAGAAGATCGGGACATCTTTCTAAGGAATTCCCTGGCACATGTCGTATTTGCCTTTGTTGTAATATTGTTGGTCATGAGGTTGAGGATTGTCCAAAGATGATTTCTAAAGTTGAAAGGATGAACATGAGACAAGAAAAATATGAAGGAAGTCAAGAGACTAAGGGCATGTTAGAGAACCATAAAGAGAAAAAATAAGAGAAATCTCAAACTACATTATTACAGTTGAAAGAAATGATGGATGTTCACAAAGATGTCAATTTACCAGAGATCTTGAAAATAAAACAACACATAAGTGAAAGAATAGAAGACTTTGACATACACTGTGTCTTGGATGAAGAAACACAAGTGAATATTATGACAGAAGACACTTGGGAAATTTTTGGAAAGCCTATTGCGGTACCTTCATTGGGAAGGATAGGCTTGATTAAGGGAAAGATGATAACCTTATGTGGAAGAGTTACTAATGTACCTATTATTATTTATGGAACATTGACTGAAGAGGAATTTGAAGTCATTAAGTTTGTTGAGAACATCACCCCTTTCCCACTTTTGTTAGGTAAGACTTGGATTGAGAAGAATCAGATCAAAAGGAAAGCATAGGAAGAAGCTACAAAAAATAAAAAGCAAGAACTATGGGATTTTATAGCTAGAAAAATAGACCGACTCATAGAAGAACGAGAGGATAAGGCGAAGCAACAGAACAAAGTAACAAAGTAGGAGGGACAGAAGGAAGGAGAATTAGCTGTCAAGGTTGAAAGAATGCAAGAAGGTTTGAAGGACCTATCCATTCAAGAAAGAAGCATATCCACCTAGGAAGTATTAAGAGAAGGGATATTAACTTCAGACCCTTTGAGGGCACATCAGTAGTGTGAAGTCACTACACTAAGGGAAGATAATAATAAAAATGGAAAGAGGATTCCAGAAATAGTTAGAGAGACTCAGATCACAGGAAATAAGGCAAGGAAGCTCAATAAAAAGAAAGCTAAGTTGGAAAAGCTACAAGAAGCAACAGAGACTAGATTGAAGACTTCGCAGAATGGAACCTCGCAGGAGGCAGCTTCGCAAGATTTGAACCTCGTTGGAACAACGGGACCGCGCAGAATGGGACTTCGCCCTGGCGAAGCTATATGACCGTTGGAGGTGCCCCGACCATTAGAATGACACTCCAGAATGGTTAGAAAAATGCATTTATGGGTCGATGGACCGCTTTTGGACGTTGAGACCATGCCATAACGGACAGATTCACATTGATGGAAGCATTCTTGGCCATTGGAAGAATCCGTTACGATGCCCCGCTTATTTAACTTGTCGGTCGCTATGTCGGGACCACTTTTTGCTGCCCATGATTAACCGAGCCAAGAAGAGAATTGATTGTGTGTCAAGTTTTGTTATCAGAAACTAAACCTCATTGTTTGTTTGTCTACCCCGCTTATATGTTCGCCTACCCCGACCTATCTATTTAAAAGTTAGATTGTCGGGTGAACCTAGTGAATTAGAGAATTCTATCGAGGAAGTCCTCGAGAAGATAATGGTCGACAGACCGTTATCTAAAGGTGTCCAGGCATCGTCGACTAGGGGACTGCAGGCTTCCCCTTTGACTGGGCATCATTCTGGTCATGTCAACCCCGAAACTGAACAACGAAGTAAGCACCGCGACGATCTGGCTAATGTGAAGCAGATCCCGTCAATCCTACCCGAGTATATCCCACCTTTGGCTGGTGTTGTTAACCGCGACATCATTCCCCGAGATTATGAGTACATCGTGTTCACCGCATACATTCTGAAAGGAATATGCATAGTTGGGAGCGAGTTAGGACAGATCTTGCTACTGAAGAATGACGACTTCAATTTAGGCGACAGAAAGAACTACGCCATGTTGGCACCGCATCGCTACCTCATGAAGACAACCGAAAAGAAGCCTCTCCTCGTCTCATAGCCATGGATTAAGGAGATGGCGCAGTCCACCGTGCTGAATGTAATGAAGATCCCCCATTTTGGCCACCACCATGAGGTTAACACTTGCGTTAAACTCATCCTGTCATGCTATCATGGTAGATACTTGTGGCTCAACCAAAGGATTACTATGGATCTGACGTTGATCCACCGGATCACAGGCTTAAGCATGAAGGGACCTGACCCTCAACAGTTTTATCCAGGGAAGGACTCGGACCGCTCCCTGGCACAGCACATCAAGGAAGCTTATAGAGAATTCAAAAAAGGAAAGTGAGGTTACAAGATAGCCTATATACAGGATGGCACAATGTGCCTCACTTCCCAACTCATAGTTGGCAAGCTCGTAAAGAAGAACTGCCCCACACAGGTCACTGGGTTCGTGGTGGACCTCGCACAAAAATGTGTGGAGGGAATGTAGATGAACTGGGCAAGTTACCTCGTCAATGAACTAGAGAAAGATTGTCACGAAGCTAAGGATTTGGGATATGCATTCCACTACAGCTGGCTAATCATTTTGATCACATTTGTTGCTTGGAAAATGCCTGAAGGAGCCACCTTCCCAGAGATCGAACCCTCGGAGCCGTTGGCCGCTAGGTTTTCCACCTTGTGGTACACCAACGACATGACAAATCAGTGGCAGTGAAATTATGTGTTTCATGCATACTATCAGTAATTGAAGGTTTCCATTGAGTCATTTCCGTGCATGACACTGCACACCTGTGTTGGTTGTGGAGCATGATTATCTTCCTGATTTAGAGGTCTTTTACTTTCAGCCATGTTTATACCCCATGAAGTATTTACACCCCATAAGTATGTACACTCTTCCATGTGNATAATAATAAAGAAAGGACCTGGCAATTTCTCTGGTGGACGTAGCCCACACTGGGTGAACCACGTAAATCTATGTCTCTCTTGTATTGTGTATCTTCTGTGTTTTGTTTTTGCATTTGTTTTATTTTATTGCTCCGTGGTCCTATTTTTCTAACAACCTGCACCAGTACACACCAATATAAAAGTTCCTCGCAGATCCTCATTTCATCTACATCACTACGTGTCAAGACGAAAACCAGGAAGATTTACAGTCGTACTACAAGCTAACCGATGAAGGCATGGAGTAGATTACAAACGAGTGGCCGAAGGAATTCCTCGTACTCGTCATTGATGCAGAACTCTCCGAGACTGACACCATAGGAAGCCCCATAGTCACCCGGGTTGAGCATGTCGGACAGTCTAGTGGGATGAAGAAGAAGAAAAAGTAGGAGGAAGTTCAGGATATAGAGACTAATGAAGAGGACAACACTTCTGAAGATAACGGGTCTGGCTCGCTCGGAGGAGGAAGCGAAGATGAAGCAGAAGGACAAGGAGGAGGGGACGAAGCAGAAGAGCAAGGAGGAGGCAAAGCTACACCACCTGAAGACTCCCCTACTGAAAAAGTCACACCACGGAAGAGGAAGGTTTCTCCGAAGAAACCTTCAGCCGGGAAGAAGACACGCACTAATAAGCCCCAGTTAGAGGCCACGCTCACTGAGGACGGTATCAGTTTGGTCCGCAGAGATATGGAGGATACTTCCGAGGACATATTATAGAGATATGGAGAGAAGCAGGAGGAGCTATATGGAAGGATCGAGAGAGAACTGAAGGAAGTACACCAAGTTGTTCATTTGGTTCGCGTAGTACCCACTACGCCTTCCTCGTCGCAGACTGCATAATTGGGGGATGAACCATCCCAATTGAGAAGACTAGTGGATGCAATAGAATCTTGACTTCAGAGAGTCCAAGAAGAGAAAGAGAAGGATATAGAATCCTTGAAGTAGGAGAAATAGGAAGTCCTAGTGTAATTAAGAGCAGTGCAGGACAGGATAGCAGCCCAGGAAAGTGAGAAAGCAAAGCTTCAGGCGAAGCTCCAAGAGGAAAAGGCCCAGATATAGAGAGAAAAGGAGCAGTTGCTTGCAAAACGGGCCATAGTCAAAGAGGTAGTGAGTAAAGCATGTCACTCTGTGCCAGTCTTGGCACAGGAGGAACAAGAGTCAGTTGAGGCTCAAGTATTGAAGCTCACTGAGACCATTCAACAGCTTCAAGCCAGGATAACAGAACTGGAGGCCCAAGTAGTATCGAGCACCCCGCAAGAGGTGCATGACTAGAGGGAGGAAACCGCTAAGAACACAGTACTAAGGATAAGATCCCTTGCCACAGAGTGAAAAAATTTGAGTGATAGAAGCGCATAGACATATGAATGTCTCACTAGGATCTACAGCTAAGAAAGCTGGAAGCACAACTACAGGAGGTGTAGCAGCAGGCATTTTTCGTGCAAGCGTAGATGAAGTTGCTCACCGCAGTTGAAAGAATGAAGAGATCCAAGGAGCAGTGTGCAGTACAACAACATATCACTGCCCTCTAGGGAAAGGTAATGGAAGTCACGCAGAAGTTGCAACCTGTGCAGGATGAAGCCTGCAAGGTGTTTGAAGAAATTGATGGACAGGGCTCGCAATTGAACCAAGTGGTTGCAACGGTAGAACAACACCTAGAAGGGCTTGTTACAGAGCAGACGATCTAGTAGCTCGCTGAGAAGGAGGCTCAGGTGAAGCATCAATTCGAGGCAGCTCGAGTTAACCTCGAGGCCTTCGAAGCAGCATTGACCAGACCTGAGTGACTCGGGATGAGTCACAGGTGAGTGTTGGGGGCATGTCGGCCCTCGACCAAGTTTTGAGGAAACATTGGTCAGATTTGGCCCACTTTTGGACTTTGACACACTGTTTGAAGAAGGATCTCCCAGGCGGAGCTGAGATTGCGGATCTCACTTATTTTGTGAGCTATGTGGACCCAGTAAAGGGTTCTCTAGGATTTTGTAATGGGTTTATGGGATGTTGGCCCATGGGGTTTACCCATGATTAGGCATTATTGTAAGGGATTGTAAAAGTATAAATAAGTAAGAATGTATGGTATGTAGAATCTTTTAGAGAAGAGTGGAAAGCTAAGTGCAAGAAATGTGATTACCTTTGTGCAAGGGAATGTATGTGAGTAAGGATTTGTGCTTGATAGAGAATTGGCTCTATGCCTTGACCTAGTTTTGGAAGGAGGATCTGGTGCTCAGTTTGTAGATCTCATGTCTAATGTGAAGCTTGACTCTATGGCTTAGTGCATAGGAGTGAATGAATGTAATATTCAGACGAATAATAAAGAAGGCGAAGCGATTGGTGGACATAGCCCCACACTGGGGTGAACCACGAATATCTTGTTTCTTTGGTTTGCTTTGTGTTGTGTTGTTTATGTTATGAATCTACTCAGTGCTTTGGTTATTATGTATGATAGATAGATCTGTTGTTGCTTAGTGCTTTACTTGTGTTAAGGATAAATGAATGTTAGATCTAACTCAGTGCTAAGTGCTCAAGGTATATAATATTTTATTGTTACTGCGTCGATCTATCTTTGGGTATGTTCTGCGATGTTACTAAGATTAGGAAACTAATGTATGTCATCTTCTAAGTGTTAATAAAATACCCTGCGAAGTGTTATTATCACATATCTGTGTCCCAGCTTGGTTACAGACACATGCATCTTGTAACCCCTCTGCTTCTACCTCGGGTGAGACTTCGCCTGATTCACAGGTGTCACTGAAAGGGTCAGTAGTCGGGGTTTTGTTGGTGCGTTGTTAAGCGTTAAACCTTGGGTTGGCCCCTGTGCCAACAAGTTCTCTTTATCAGCATCACCTTTATTTTTTTTTCTATTTACAAATCCTCTTGTCTGGGAAACGTTTTCTTGCGAGTTGGGATCGTTGTCGCCCTCTTCAAATATATACATGGGCATCTCACATCCGTCCATCTGCACAGTTTCAGAGCTTTCATCAGGTGAGTAATAATTCTCTTGCTCAATTAATTGCTCGTCATACACATCATCTAGAACAACCGCATTGGGAGTAGGTTGTCTAGGAACCCTTGGTCTTTGTGGATTATCCATGTTCTCAAGCCTCACTCTATTTTCTTGGGGAGGGATCCTCCTTTGCTCTGGGATTGGAATTCTTAGATTTTCCATGTAATTATCTCCCCTTCTTAGTTTGGTTATCTCGTTCTGCATTTGCTTGATAGTTTTGTTCATCTGTGCAATTTCTATTCTCTGCTTAGTTTCTTGTGCCACCACAGGGTCAAGATTTACATCAGATATGGTTGCCTTGAAAAATCCTCCTCCCATCATTTGGTTTTGAGCCAGTCAAGGCTTGAATTCTTCGTTCTTTCTTGAACTGGAAGATGCTTGATTATCAATAATTAATCCTCCCATCTGCTTTTGTAGTCTTACCAGTATAATGTCGGGGTCGACACCCGTTTCAATCATGATTTCTTCCATCTCAGTGGCTTTAGTCATTGCCTCCTCCAAGGTATCAATTTGGGATGTTCTGATAGCATATTTCACATTCGGGGGCATTGCATTCTTATAACAACCGAGAATGAATGGGTCATTTGGTCTTTTATCTTCTGGAATCCTACTCAAGGTTTTATTGAACCTGAGATTAAAATCTCATATCCTTTCATTCTTCTTCAAACCAATCTGGGTGAAATCGGTGAGAAGGGTATGATAAGAAATTGGAGGGGTGAACATGGTTAGGAACATAGCTTCGAGGTCATTAAATGAGCAAATTGATCTACTGGGAAATGTGTATACCATTCATACGCTCTCCCTGATAAGGTTTTCATAAACAATCTTACCATGACATCGTCATACTCAACACGGTGAAAATCACAAACATCAAGAAATAAGTGCAAATGCCTCTTTGTATCGATTTTTCCATCTCTGGAAAATTATTTTAAGGTTCCCTTAGGGAGAACAGAAAGATCATGTTGCTCTCCTATAATATTTAGAGGGGAATCTCTTACCCTCCTTCAATTTTCAAATCCTGGGTTTCCTTGATTTCTTGCAACATCTCTTCCACCTCCTTGTCTCTCCGCATGATGCTCGTCTCGGGGTTGTTCGTTTCTTTCTGCATATCTGGAGAGATTCCAGGGATACGCTTTTCGCTTCTAAGAATAAAGAGTTGTTTTCTTTTACTTCTGGTAATGGGTCCCTTGTATTCAGCTAGCTTCAATTCGGACCTTGTTCTTGTGCTACTCTAGCTAGCCTTTGATTTCTTTGGTCTTGTCATTCCTCTCTCCTCTGTCTTCAGGGGATTTCTCTTTCTTCTTCTTGGACTAAGATCTTCCAGGACCTTTCTAACTCTTCTCGGGTCTCATCTTTTGTTTTACCAAATTGTACAACTAATGTAAAATTCTTCTTTGATTATTCAATCCAATTTTTAAGTGGGGTTGATCAGCCTGGGGCAAATTCATATATTTTTTGAAATAATAAACCGATGCCATAACAAATCTATGAATATAATTTGTATTTAACATCTGAATTTCAATCAATGGTTGTAACAATAAAGTTTAAATATGGACAGATGATAGAGAGAGATAACGTGAAACGCCCATTGCTTAGTTAGCAGATGGGATAGTGTTTCACTCCAGAAAACTTCTTCATAGTTCAGAATCGATTATAGTTTACAACAGTAATTTAGGGAACTGATAAATGTAATAAAATTTAACCTTTAAGTTTACAAGAACTCAATACAATAATCGTTAATCGTTAATATCTATATTCATGCATAGAAAATTTAACAACTTGTACAAATGCAAATTACACTTGTGTATTGTAACCGTATCCATTGTCTCGCACGCGTGATTTGTCCAACTCCCGCTTGCCAACAGCTGAGACCTCACCGGTACCTCCCAGCCAATGCTAGGGGTACTTGTCTTCCCCCTGAGCCCCCCGAGCTGCAAAGGGGCCATGCAGACAATACCAGAAAATGCTAGCTCTTAGCTCGCCTCGCAAGGTCGACCTACCACTCGTTATTCGAGCTAGATATCCCAACTCCCACGAGGAAAATTCAATCAAGAAAAATATCGGCAGCATAACCTTACGCCTACCAGTCATGCTCTCTACTCCTCCTCCACCATCCTTTTTATAGAGTTTTCTTAGTGATTAGTTTCCCAAACCCTCATTAGATTCTTTTTATTAAATTTAATTAGGACAAACCTCCCCCGTACACATGTCACACGATCACTTAGTTGCATCAGAAAATCAATTTATTAATTAATTAAATTTTCTTATTTCCCTCACCCACTTAAAAGCGTTCCTAAAAACGCTCCTCGGTGTCCCTTTATTCCCTTACATTTATTAAATGACTTACTCCTTACTTAAAACCTAGTTGAGTTCACAAATAGAAAGTTCCAAAGGCTAGATTCCCTACTAAGTTAGACATTCCCCTTTTTCTTTAAGTTTCCCCCTTTTTAACTAAGTTCAGAATGAGCAAGTTTAGACAAAAACAACCCTTTACCCCTTTTAATAATTAAACCTTCATTAAAATTTACTTTAATTATTAATGCTTGAATTTTCTTTACCCCCTTCTTGTTACATGTCCATTTAGCTTCTTTTTTTTTTTCACATATTCTACTTAGACCTAGGTTTTAAATTCACTAGGCTTGGTGACAGTTCTTAAGGGAAAAATTTGTTATTAAACTTCACTCATACCATCATTCATTTTAAGGTCGACCAAGTCGTAAAGAGGCATAGTTTTTTAGGTACTAGGTTTATTAACTTACCATAGTTAAAATCGTGACGTGCCTTTTAGGACGCACTACGTGCTCGAGGGGTGCCACTCGCCTGCATTCCAGTTTTAATTTGCGCGACGTACCCTTCAAGATGCACTACGTGCTCCAAGGGTTCCACTCACCTCTTGATTGAATTTGGTAGATGTCAAACCCCTGGAGTCAATACTCTGTCAGGTGACCTTGTGGGAGACTAAGGGCCTCTAAGGAATAAGGACCCTACCTTATTGTGCGCCCCTTAGAATCATCGTGAGCAATTGTCACAGTCTGCCCTCATAGCATTGTGGATCTCTCGAACTAGGTAATCGTTAACCTACAGTTCGAGTCACGGCGGGAGTGCTAGTATGTTGTGGCAGGGCTGCTACCACACCTCTCCATCAATGTCTCTAGTTGTCGTGGGTGACCCCTTTACTCAAAATGTGAGTCTAGTTAGAAAGCTATCGTGAGCCTGCATCCATCAACGAAACGTGTCAGTGATAACAATCAACACCATAATATCTAGTCATGTGTCACATATGTAATATCAAAACATTCAAACCATAATCGTTCACTCCCTGACTCGATCCGGAGTCCTAGGAGATCCATCGATGCCATCGGCATCCTCAAACGTTTAGGGTCCTGCACACTCAGGAAAACAATCGATAGCACCTGTCGATATAAAAATCATAAAATAACTTATCATCAAATCCACAAACATCATCATGCTCCATAATCGAATCAGTCAATCATATAGTGAACCAGATTAGTTGCACACAAGTTTCCACAAGAATAAGTCACATCGGGTGTGCGCAAGAGCGGGATGTTACAATTTTGAAGATTTTCCAAAATATTCTTTGAATCTTAGTACATTGGTTCTCCAATAATTATTTATGGATTATAAGATTATTATGAACCAAGCACTTTGAAAATGATAAAAATTCAATGAATAACATAGGGGCCCAAGGGCCTTAACATAGCCCCCTATTTAAAAAAAAAATTCCCTTGAATCTTGTAATTGAGGGTGTTTCTTGATGAACTGCTCATTTTCCCATGTAGTTTCTTCTAGAGGCATATTCTTCCACTTGATTAGGTACTCCATAATGGTTCTATTCTGAAGAGATAAAGAACATTGATCTATAACTATTTTTGGTTCAAGAATCAACTTCCCTTCTTCATCTAATTCTGGAAGTTCTATTTGCACTAGCATGGCTTGCCCCAAAACCTTTTTTAGGAAAGATACATGAAAAACCATATGAATGTGAGAAGAAGGAAAATCTAACTCATACGCCACTTTTCCAATCCTATGAATAATCTTGTAGGGTTCATAAAATTTTAGAGCTAATTTGTGTTTCTTATTTTTCTTGAGTGTGGATTTCTTATAAGATTGTAGTCTCAAAAATACCCAATCACCCTCCTCAAATTTCCTTTCACTTCAATGTTGATATGCTTGTTTCTTCATCCTATTTTGCACCATTTGAAGGTTTTCCTTAAGAATTGTCAAACTTTCTTTAGTCTTTTCCATATGTGAATCTATTTGCTATACTTTGGATTTATCTTGAACAAGGTATGAGATACCAGCAGTTGGATATCCATAAAGGGCCTCAAATGGGGACATTTTAGTAGATGTGTGATAAGTAGTATTGTAGCACCATTCTACCGGAGGAAGCCACTTCATCCATTGAAATTGCTTGTTTGAAGAATAATATTGTAGATAACCCTCTAAACATTTGTTAACTATTTATGTTTGACCTGTTGGAAAATATTTAATAGACAGCGAATGGCAAATAATTAAAAGACAACGAATGCTTGTCATTGATGGCAAGTACAACAATGAAGATGGCATGAGTACAGGAAGTTTGTAACAGACAGGCAAACAGAAGAATGGCATAAGTACAGGAAGAATGTAACAGATGGGCATCAGTGAAGATGGCATGAGTACAGGAAGAATGTACAGAGGATTGTTGGCATGTTTTACAGGCAACGTATGCTTGTCATTGATGGCAAGTGCAGTAGTGATGATGGTTTGAGTACAACAGCGATGATCAGCGGTGCAGTGATAATCAGGGAAGAGCAACAACCGTGTTCGTTGGATCCCTTCCTGAATTCCTGATGGTCGTCAGATCTGAATAAGAGCACGCTAAAGAGGTAGGCCCGTAAGGTTTGAGAATCATTTATGATCGTTGGATCCCCTTCAAATTCCCGATAGAACGAGGGTCGTCAGATCTGAATGTAGACAAGAAGAGCGTACTGAAGAGAAGGACAGATCTCAGACATTGGATCCAAGCGCAGGACCCGACCATCGTTGGATCAAGGAGAACCTGCACGCCTTTTAAAGTATAGCAAGAAGAAGCGGGCGTACAAAATTTCGAAAGAAGGAGGACTGTCCATTTATGGGTAGGACATGTGGGGATAGATCATCATTTCGCTAACTGGAGAGTCAAAGGAACAGGGTTCCCTAACCTCTCGAAATCGCGATATGCGAAATCGTGATTTAATCTGAGCCGTCAGATCAAGGTTGAATCTGGACCGTTGATTCCAGTTCATGTCGGAGTTTCGAGGATCGATAGTTGGAGATGTCAAAGATTATTAACAACAGGAATCCCGATATCGCGATATGCGAAATCGTGATTTAATATGAGCTGTCAGATCAAGATGGAATCTGGATCGTTGATCACAGTTCATTTCGGTGTTTCACGGATCGAGTGTTGGAGATGTCAAATATTTTTAACAACAGGAATCCCTATATCACAATATGTGAAATCGTGATTTAATCTGAGCCGTCAGATCAAGACGTGATCTGGACCATTGATTTGACTCCATTACGGAGTTTCGTGGATCGGGACTTTGAAGTGACCAAAACACTGAACTTCAAGAATGTCAAAATCTCAATATGTGAAATCGCGATTCAATCTCAGTCGTTGAATCAAGATCAAATCTGAACCGTTGATCTAACTCCATATCGGAGTTTCGCGAATCGCGACATGGAGAGGCAAAGAAAACAATGCAACAAGAATGTTGAAATCCCGATATGTGAAATCGCAATTCAATCGTAGTCGTTGAATCAAGATCAGATCTGGACCGTGGAATCATAGGACATGTGGCAAGCGATCGAAATTTCGCTGACTTGGGGTCAACGGAGCATAGTGTTGAAAATCACGAAATGAGAAATCGCGAAAGCACTTTATGCATAAGCGCGTGGTCATAGCCATTGATCACATCGATGGAAGATGGAGGTAGAAGCTAGAGGTGCTAAGCTTGGCCACAGAAATGTCGAAATGAATGCAAGATCTCATGAAGCCAATCCAACGGTGCAGGTGAATTTGAACAAAGATCGGAGGGTTACTGTTCTCTCTCACAGTTAACTCCTCAGTTACGAATCTATTAGCAAAACGGACTCATGATTGCCAATCAGTTGGCGTTTCAGTTGCTTGGACAGTTGTATTTTTTTTGCCTAAGGAAATGCAAAGTGCAACCGTCGTGGATGTGTGTATAAAAGAAAATGAGACAAAATGTGTGCAGTTGGTCATTCTGTATGAAAAATGAATGAAACTGTAAGAAAGGGAAAATTATAGAATGTGCAACGTGTTATTGAGAATATGCACAGTGTGAGATGAAACTCAGAGAAGAGTAACAGATGATGAAGAAAACTTGAAGCAGAGCAGAATGACAGAACAAGTTGATGCAGAGAAGACCTGTTGAACAGACAGAGGAAGAGAAGAATTGCATAACAGTTAGAAGAAGACCATATTTACATAACAAAGAAAGATTGGTAAGAATTAATTTATCTGCGTAGTTGACTGTTTATTTATTGATTAATAGTTTAGGGAGGTTGGGAGGTGCTCGGGAGGACTTTTTTCCTCAGAGGTTCAAGTGAGAGCTTGAACACAGGAAGTTGTAGCTTCCATCTGGTTGCAGCCAGAGAA
>SNQJ01S0044006.1:88410-100167 GCA_010110895.2 Picea sitchensis | reverse complement strand
GAAGAGTATTTCTCGGTATTAGTTCGATTTGATGTTCATGATCTCTAGATGGAGGTAGACCTTTAGGAATTTCTTGGAAGGCCCTATAGTGATTTTCCAAGGTGCATCTTAATTCCTCTAGAATATTTTCATCTTCTTGCTTGACTTCCATAGAATAAAGTTTAACCACAACTCCCTTGCTACCATTTTTATGATATTTTCCATTCTATGAGAGTTTATGACTTGAGAAGGTCCATATTTTAACCCTTTGAGTTCATATTAAATTCCTTCCAATTCAAATCTCATGAATAATTTGTTATAATTTGTATAAATTGTAACTAATGTTCTCAACCATTGAATCCCTGGAACAATATCTACACCTCCAATGGGAATGGCATACATTGGTTTTTCCAAATTACATTCTCCCATTCTTAGTTTAATGTTGTGGCATTTTACCACACAATCAATACTCCCTCCATTAGCAACCAAAACTTGAAAATTTGTCACTGGATATACAAAACAATTGAGGTGCTCTGCTAATCTTTTATCAATGAAGTTATGGGTAATACCTGAGTCAATGAGAATTGTAACCTTTTGCTTCTTAATGTAACCTACAATCTTCAGAGTTTGAGGTGCTGACAAAACTGCCAATGCATGAACATATATTTCGCACATGTCTAAATTAATGTTGTGCACAATTTCTACCTCTATTTCCTGCTCTTTTAAGTTGATAAATTCTTCCTCATTTCTTGGTGTAGATGCCTCCATTTCTTATTCATCATTATTTTCCAATGTGAACAAATTTGTTTCTCGACATTTATGCCCTTTTGACCATTTGTTGTTACAACCAAATCATAATCCTTTTGCTCTTCTTTCCTCCATTTCCTTCTGTGATATTTGAGTAGGTCGAGGTAAAGTTTCCTTATGTACCCCAAAACAATGTATTCTTCATGCATACACTCCAATGGTAGACTTGTGTGAGCCTTATTCTTGGCTTGAATATGATGAACAAATTGCATAGCTTCCATAATATTTTTCAAAATGTTTTAGAAAAATCTCATGTTGAATGTCTTCTTTTAATCCACCCATGTAAGCTTCCAACAAATGTTCATCACTTATGTTATCCACTGTTGTGGCCTATACCTTAAATTCTGAATTGTAATCTTCAATATCACCTAATTGCTTGATTCTTGTCAATTTGTTGAAGTAGTCTTGTTCCCAAACTTTCCCATATTGTGCTTCTAAGTCTCTTGTAAATAAACCCCAAGTATAATGATAAGAATGAGGCTTCTTTTTAAATACCCATTGTTACGGTTTTATCTCAAATTTCAAAGTTGCTATGTGAATCCTTTGCTTATCATCCATAATATTATGCAATTCAAAATATTGCTTTGTTTGGTTCACCCAAGCGAGGACCTATGTTCCATCAAACTTCCTTAATTCAACCTTGGGAGGGTTCACTCCTTTTGGACACCATCCATAAGTAACTCCATTGTTGGAGTTAAATCCCCTTGGAAAATTCTTATTATTGGAAAGTTGTTCAAACTGAATACTACCTTTATTTTCATGAGTCCCTTCATACACCTTATCAATTTTAGGGAGCCACCCATTTAATGATTTTATAATCTTTTGTTCCATTTGTTCTAACTTTTCATCCATCTTCTATTCCAACCGTTCCATCTTCTTTTCATATGTTCCTTATTTTCATCCATATTCCTTTCCATTTATGTTTGAGTATTCATCAAATCGATATTTTTTACTAACCTGTCATTCAATTTGTTGATTTCAATATCCAATTTGAATAGTTGGTTTTGTGTCTCCTCATTTTCTTCATAAGTCATGGAGGACCTTTTTGGAGGTTTAATTGGTGAAGTAAATTTCGGATCTTTCTTTGGAGCCATGGGAAAACGTTATTGGGTCATAAGGACAAGGGAGTGTCAGTTGTTGTAGCTCTTTGATATATGTGTGGGTTCCAAAATAGTACTCATGCCAATATCTTAGGGCACTAACTAAGGAGGCTCAATTGTGCCCTTAGTCGTACTACCCCACTACCCAAGTCCTAGAGAGTGGTATCCCTAAGTGTTGTTCTCGATGTACTATAAAAACAAGACAAATGAATAGCTTATCTAAGTATGGTTTCAGGTATACCTAGGGGACTTCCTATATACCTAAAGTTACGTGGAAGTGAGATTATGTCTACAGGTACTATCTAATGGAGTACTACTCGAATGGGTACCAATAGGGGTTACTAGGGTTTCCAACCACATGAAACCATGTGCATTTCCTACATGTACTCTTCCCCAACCACATTTTTACCCGTTGAATGACAAATCCCATGTTATTTAAAGACATTGGAACATGTCTCCAAAACTTTTTTAAAAAATGAGCTTGCTAACCACCGAAAAATCTCTTTAAATCACCAGAAATTAACTTGTGCAAAAAACCTAACTTCCACAGGCAATATATCATAAAATATAATGAGTCAAAATATGAAAATATTTCCACGTGTACATCACTATGTCAACTCAAGATTATGAAAATTTCAAATTCTAAAACTACATTGAAAAAAAATTACAACTAAAATGCTAAGATGACTTTTTAAAACTGATTTTAGGATTAGTCACAAACCTTGTCTTCCATGGACTATATCTCTGAAAGTAAAGCAAAATAGAACCTAAAATTTTGACCATCTGTACTATGGAATTTCTCCTCGGTATCTACAAACTTTCACTATCTGAAACTACCTAGAAAAAAAGTTATAGCGAAAATTCCAATATGAATCGATTAAAACTAACTCCAAGATGAGTCACAAACCTTATATTTCACAGGCTATTTCTTCGAAATTGTAATGAACCGGACCTTGGAATTTTTATCACTTGTACATTGATATTTCACCTCGGTCTCATCAAAATTTCATTGTTTGAAACTTCCCCCAAAAATGCTCATATGTCTTGATTAGAGGAGCAAAACCCTAGCATCGTAGCCATGATACCAAATGTTATGAACCAAGCACCTTGAAAATGATAAAAAGTCAATGAATACAGTCCACTTCGAGGGGAAAACCTCCTTTTACAATGAATTGAATGCCAAGACAATATATGATGATCCTAAAACTAGGTCTCCTAGGTATATATATAAGAGACAAAGGATACAATTATAATGAAAGGTTCTATCCAACCTACCCATATAACAAATAAACTAATATTGAATACTCATTGGGGCCTTAACATAGGGGCCTAATGGCCTTAACAAAGATTCACTAATGTTCTCCATAGGGATGATGGATGATGTGTTTCTTGTATTTGAGTCAACCATGCAATGACAACCCTCCTTCTAGCACCAAATTGATTGATGGGGCAAACTACCCGACATCAATAATAGGGGTTTAATCCAAAAAGAAGCCCAATTAAGTTCTTTCCTATTTGGTGTGGAAAAACCTCTAAATTAATGGCCCTTCAATCTTTCGATGAGATTTAAAATCTTTTTAATATTTTCTTAAAAAACAATAGAAATAATCAAAAGATCTAACTAGCTAACTTCTCATGAAAATACATAATGCTAACTAAAACTATTTAAATGTAAATGATTAAAAATAGAAAGGTATGAAATCAACTGCATATGTGTTTCTTAAGATTTAGAAATAGTTCTAAACCACTAAATGATACAAACTAATAGATACACTAGAATCTACTAAAGAATAATCTTTTGATAAAAAACATGGTATGATTTCACTTTAAATAAAATAGATGTATTTATAGAAAAAGAGTTGAATAAGAAATATTATTATTATTATAGAATAATAAACATATAAAATGATTCTTACATTACATCCCACGTTGTTGTAAAACCCATAATAGTTTATGATTCAGAATGAGCAAGAATCCACTTTCTTTAGAAAAATTCATTTGGCCAAAGTTGGTTTTTCAATATTAAAAATATGCATAAATGGTTCTTACAAAATTGTTGAGTTCGAAAAGCCCTTCACCTATCTTTCTTTCTATTATCTATACACAATGGCAATTAGTTATAATAACTAACTTCATATTTAGAAACCTAGCTACTTGATGACCTAGGTGATTGGTCCTTAGTTAAGTCCTTTTTAAACTTTTCCTATTATTCAAATAGACTTTTACATAACTAGATATGGGGAAAAGCATGTTTGATTGAATGGGTCCGCAAAATAAATAATCTCTTAGAAAAAATAATTATGAATTTATTTATTTTAGGAAAAGAAAGTTGGATACGCACTATGTTCTTATCCTCTTTTGTCATAAACTTTTCCATGTGACTTTTCTCAAATATGATATATTATGAATATCAACTTTGTTCTCAAGTAATTTCTCATAATATTCTAGTACTTGAGAAACTTTTCCATGTGACTTTTCTCAAATATGATATATTATGAATATCAACTTTGTTCCCCTGAAGTAATTTCTCATAATATTCTAGTACTTGAGGAGGTAGGAGAAAATCCTTCAATGGACCAAAAGAGGGACGTTGACATTTTTCTATAATATCTTCAACCCATTCATCTTGCACATGTCTTTGAGCCTTGTGAGATACTTCCCACCAATAAATAAGATTTTGTTCAATCTCATATATTTCTTCTTGAGTCAAGAATTTAAGAATTTAATATTAGGAGATTCCTCCTTAATCTTATTTTTCATTTCTCTTACAAAGTCAAATTGATATTGGGTATTTTCTTGCGCAACTTTCCAAGCTAACGTTCCCTTTGTATAAAGATATATAGCTTTATACTCAACACTTGTAGTTGGAAGGTTTTCTTGTAGGAATCGTTTATGATTTCTACATTTGTTGCATTCTCTTCAAGTGCATACTCAATAAATGTTGTCACTAATCTCGAATCTGAATTATTCTATTTAACTTGATTTTCAAGCAAGGTTGTTTTTTCTCATATTTGTGGATATCTATTTTCTTAGTTTGAGCTTTATTTAAAGTAGCATGAGTTATTGTTAACCATGTTGATATCAATTTAGATAAGTACTTGATTTTCAAGCAAGGTTGTTTTTTCTCATATTTGTGGATATCTATTTTCTTAGTTTGAGCTTTATTTAAAGTAGCATGAGTTATTGTTAACCATGTTGATATCAATTTAGATAAGTCTTCTTGGCATGAGATCTCAACTTCAGTTGTACAAATTACAAAATTATCCAGATCTAATTTNAATTCCAAATCAGTGACATCATCCACATGATTATTTATGGGTGTATCTCCCCATGATAATAAATTCTCTAACTTGCTCAAGTCACCACTTCCTCAATCATGGCACTTTACCTTTATCCTTTTCACCAGTGCATGTTTTTTGCTTTGAATGACCAGGTCTTCCAAGTTTGATCAATCCAATCATCAAAGTTTAGCACTTTAATTTATTGAGTGTCGTATTGTTCTTGAATTTCAAGTATATATTTTTTCTCTTGCTCACAACTATCATTTCTCATCCCATTTTCTTTTGTTGCTTCTCCCAACTATCATTCCTTGTCCCATTTTCTTTTGTTGTTTCTCCCAACTTTTGTTTCTCTTCTTCTTTTATCTTAACCTTTGTTGTTACTTTGATCTTTCCTTCTACTTCCAACTTTTCTTTTTCTTTGGAAACCTTTTCTTATTAACTCTTTTCTTCATATACATTCTCTTTTTCTCCTCTTTTTTTCTAGTTATGCTCTATGTTCTTCTTCCTTTTTCTTTAGATCTACCTTAATTTCTCCTCTTTTGTCTTTTGTTTTGCCATTTTAGGTTCAATAGTCTTTTGTCTTTCAACTTCAGCTTCTTGTTTGGCTTTCTTGTCTGCTTCTCTTTTTTCTTTCTCAGTCTTGTCATTCTTCTTCTTTTCTTCTAATTCCTCATCCTTTTGAGATGATGAGCATTGTCCCATTTCGCTTGATTTTTTGTTGAAGTTGTTCCCATGAAACAACATTCTCATAAACTTCTTCATGTTACCATCTCTCATGAGCATATGGCTAAGTTATGTTCAATAATTGACAGTGCTTCAAGACTAAACCTTTAGTATTGTGCCTTATAAATAGTCCTTGAGGAAACCTATATTCCACCATAGCATTGGCTTCTTGTCTTGTAGCTTTGGAAGTTGTTAAACCATAATGGTCATTGGACATATTGTAAGGAATTAAACATCTTCTCCTATATTTTTTCAATGATGCATTGAATCCATGTAAAATAGTTTGATAGGTTATTTCTCCCAAGATAATCTATTTGGCACATGACAAGGCAGCAAGTGTGGAGGAGTAGTTACTCCATATATTCTCAAATAAGTATGTTGTTCTTGCAAGTACCAGTTTCTAATACTACTAAGCAACAACATTGCATCTTCTAATAACCTTGTATCATGTTTACAAACAATAACTTATAGAGAGGTGCAAAAAAGTTGTCAAATATTTGTGCATAATTCTTTTTATACTTGTTCTCCCACAAACTCTGACAATACACATGAAATGGATTGCTTGCAATGTTCCAAAACCAACTCATTCATGGGAAGGGATTACTGGCACATATAATATTCAATAATCTTGAGGCCATGTGAAATGTAGGAAAAATCTCAAAATTAGGTTACTTATCCTTTTCCGGGGCTTTATGCATAAACTGAGATAAAATTGTTACCCAGTTAAATACAAAACCTCTTGACACCACAATGTGAACTACTAGAACCCACACATCTTTAAAGTGGACGTAGTTTGGCTCGCCATACAATATGTACATCGTGGACACGTCATAAATGTATGGATCTCTTATATTGGTAACTACATAGACACCATCACTCTTTGCAAAATATCTCTTTCCTTCAATCCACCAACCTGTTAATATTTTCTTAGCATCATTGTTGTTTTGAAATTGTTCCACCCATCCTATGATCATGTGGACTTGAGGCTCATACAATTGGTAATACTTTAGAATATTTCAAGGATGAAAGGAAGCCCATGTTTTCTTTATGATTGACCCACTATTAGTGTCTATGTGTTTTATAATCCATTCAATCGCCTCTAAACAAGGCACTATAGGGGTTTTGGCTGCTACATTATGGAGATGAGACCTTCTTATATTTGTGAAAATATTGTCATCTACATTTCTCTTTTCTCCTTTTTTTTTCTAGTTATGCTCTATGTTCTTCTTCCTTTTTCTTTAGATCTACCTTAGTTTCTCCTCTTTTGTCTTTTATTTTTCCTTTTTAGGTTCAATAGTCTTTTGTATTTCAACTTCAACTTCTTGTTTGGATTTCTTGTCTGCTTCTCTTTTTTCTTTCTCAGTCTCTTCATTCTTCTTCTTTTCTTCCAATTCCTTATCCTTTTGAGAGAATGAGCATTGTCCCATTTCACTTCATTTTTTGTTGAAGTTGTTCCCATGAAACAACATTCTCATAAGCTTCTTCATGTTCCCATCTCTCATGAGCATATGGCCAAGCTATGTTCAATAATTGAACGTGCTTCAATACTAAACCTTTAGGATTGTGCCTTATAAATAGTCCTTGAGGAAACCTATATTCCACTACAACATTGACTTATTGTCTTGTAGCTTTGGAAGTGGTTAAACCATAATAGTCATTGGACATATTGTAAGGAATTAAACATCTTCTCCTATATTTTTTCAATGATGCATTGAATCCATGTAAAATAGTTTGATAGGTTATTTCTCCCAAGATAACCTATCTGGCACATGACAAGGCAACAAATGTGGATGAGTAGTTACTCAGATTCTCAAATAAGTATGTTGTTCTTGCAGGTGCTAGTTTCTAATACTACTAAGAAACAACATTGCATCTTCTAATAACCTTGGGTCATGTTTACAAACAATAACTTATAGAGAGGTGCAAAAAAGTTGTCAAATATTTGTGCATAATTCTTCTTATACTTGTTCCCCCACAAACTCTGACAATACACATGAAACGGATTGCTTGCAATGTTCCAAAACCAACTCATTCATGACAAGGGATTACTAGCACATATAAGATTCAATAAGCATGAAGCCATGTTAAATGTAGGAAGAATCACATAATTAGGTTGCTTAGCCTTTTCCAGGGCTTTATGCATAGATTGAGATAAAATTGTTAATTAAATACAAAACATCTTGACACCACAATGTGAACCACTGGAACCCGTGCATCTTTAAAGTGAATGTAGTTTGGCTCACCATACAATATGTACATCGTGGACATGGCATAAATATATGGATCTCTTATATTGGTAACTACATAGATACCATCACTCTTTGAAAACTATCTCTTTCCTTCAATCCACCAACTTGTTAATATTTTCTTAGCATCATGATTTTTTTGAAATTGTTCCACCCATCCTATGATCATGTGGGCTTGAGGCTCATACAATCAATAATACTTTAGAAGTTGTCAGGGATGAAAGGAAGCCCATGTTTTCCTTATGAATGACCCACTATTAGTGTCTATGTGTTTTATAATCCATTCAATCACCTCTAAACAAGGAAATATAAGGGTTTTGGTTGTTATATTATGGAGATGAGACCTTCTTATATTTGTGAAAATATTGTCATCTACATTTCTATTAGATGTGTCACTTGGAGGAATTACTTTTGGGAAATCCTCTTCCTTAAATATCCTATAAATTTCTCCTCGTCTAGGGAAATTCTAAGATCTAGTGCTTGATTATGTATCCCTAAAGATGGGTTTAACTGAGTTAATCTCATGTTTATCCAATTCAATAATAGATACAGATGGCTTATTTAATAACAAATAACAACAATAATAATAATAATTTATTTTTAAGGTCACATCCAAGCCAGACACCAAATTGGTGTATGAGACCCCCTTGTTTTTGGGACAAGGGACCCCCTCCACGCAGTGATTTTACTGCTAAAGTCTATGGAGGTATACATACCCTACCCCCCTTTGTATTTGAACATGTGACCTCCAGGGAGGAAACGCATGTTCTTAACCATTAGGCCCACTCTGATATAAATGGCTTTGAGGTTTCCTCCATTGCACTCTCTGGTGTCTTTGGAACCTACTTTACTTCACTCTTATTCTTTGATTTTGGGGTTTTGTTTGGGGTGGTTTTCTTTGGAAGCAGAATTTATACAGTATTCCAAGAGAAGACCATAATGATCTAAATTTGCATCTCATGTTGAAATAAATGTTCTTTTGTTTTTTTGGTCATGGTCGATAAAGACTAAAATGAGAAACATGGTTCTTTTCTTAATTTACATGAGAGTTTCAAATTTAGTCTTTAAACTACATGAATTGTGAGAGAGGGATTTGAATTAGAATCAAAACATTAATAAATAGCTTGGAAAGAAAAATATTATTGTAACACACCCACTACGTCATAATAAAAATTTTCGCTTTTCCTCAAGGGATAGAATCCTCGAATTCCTACGGGGGCCTAGCGCAGGCTAGCTCTTCCCTTTTCCACCTCCATGTGATCGTTGGTTATGACCATAGGCCAAACAACTAGGTGCCTTTTCGCATTTCGCGACTCAGCGATATAAGCGAGTCGAGTCTTTCGACTCTACAAACCCCGAAATGCCGAAATGTCGAACCCCGAAAGGGCTGGCGAGTGACAAGCTCCCCGCTTGGGTCTTGTCCACGTGACCCTGTTCTGTGACCACACGCTAAATCGACAAGGCACTTACCGGATTTTCACGATTCGGGGAATCGCGATGCAATGTCTCTTCCTCTCCCTTTCAAATCCCCAAAACTCCGTAATCTTCGAAGTTCCCCTCCAAAGGGAGATCAATGGCTATAAGCCTCCCCTGATCCGACGGTCCTAGCCATATCAGGATTTCGGTAATCGGGAGTTCGAAATGAAAAAGAGTCAAGTCTTTCGACTCTTCAAACCTCGATACCTGATACTCGAGTTCTTGTATGAGATCCAACGGCTCTCGACGTTTTGGATCCAACAGTTCGGATCTTTTCGGAGTTTCGTGAACTAGGAGTTCATGATGCAACGACTCCAAAACTCATGTCACTCAAATCCCTGAATCCCGATATGGGGATTCGTGTAGGAGATCAACGATCCTGAAGGATTTGGATCCAACGGTCCACGGGATTTCGGAGCTTTCCCCAAAATCTGACCGCTCACGACGCGTCTCCTCCGATGGACGATCTAGATCCTTTCAGGACTCCTCCTTTCTGCCACAGAGCACATCGGGGTTTCGGGTACCGGGATTTCGCGACTTGCGAAGACAAGGGTTCTTGCCCTTTGGTTTCCCGGGTGTCGAAACTCCGAAATGTCGACCGATAGCCACGTGTCCCTCTGATGTATGGCTGCAACCTTTAACCAGGATCAACCGTTATGATATTTCAGGATGATCAACGGTCACGTTCAAATCCTGGCTTTCTCAAACTTATTCACACTTAAAACTATTTCGGGGTTTCGCGACTCACGATGACCAGGGTTCTTGCCCTTTGATTCCCCAAGTGTCGAAACGTTGAAACGCTTACCAACCACCACGTGCCCTTATAAAAGGACGGTCTAGATACTCCCACGGACCTTGGGGATCTACACTCCCGATTTCTTCGCTACTTACGAAAATAAAAGAAAAGGGTTAAGGAATTTAACGCCCTCGTTTCTTCCTCCAATCTAACGGTCACGACTGACCTTAGACCTTTCGACAGGATCTCGTCCGTCAATCGATACTTATCCACACTTTAAACTATTTCGGGGTTTCGGTTGTCGGGATTTCGCGACTCACGATGACCAACATTCTTGCCCTTTGATTCCCCGAGTGTCGAAATGCTTACCAACCGCCACGTATCCTTATGAATGAATGGTTCTGGTACTCTCACGGACCTTGGGAATCTACGGTCCTGATTTCTTCACTACTTACGAAGATAAAAGAAAAGGGTTAAGGCATTTAACACCCTCGTTTCTTCCTCCAATCTAACGGTCGTGACTGACCGCAGATCTTCCGACGGGATCTCGTCCGTCAATCGATACTTATCCACACGCTGCCATTTCGGGATTTTGAATCGGGGTTTCGGGACTTGCAAGTACGAGAGGGCTCGCACTTGGATACCCCGGGTGTCAAAATGTCGAAATATCAAGATTTTAAGAGGACCATTCTTCCTCGTGCAGGATTACTGAGACTTGCACCTTCAAATCCTTTTTCAGGTTCTTGGTAAGCTTTCCAAGAAGGGTGTCTCTATGGGGAGATCTATCCAGGGTATTACCTGAGACGGATAAGGGTATAGATTTCGTGAGAACAGACTTGAAGTCTGAATTAGATCGGTATACATATATATAGCGATTTATAAAACATGAGCCATACGTAGTCTTTCCATTATAAGCATGCAACCACCATTTCTGGTCAAAACACCACACAGACAGTCTTATACTGAAACCATTTATAATTGCACAGACTATGATCATAAATGTCAAATTATACATTTCAAGATGCAAGATGTAAAACACTTATCAGAAATAACACCAAGTGTGATTGCAACTGCTGAGAGGGGTGCTCGTTTCCACCCAACCGTAGGCTCGGCGACTCCCAACGGATTTACCACTAGCCACCCCCGAGCTGAGACCATGATGCTGCGAGACTGAGTCTCTATTCCCCAGTGACCGAGAATGAAGGTTACTCTCCTTCTTCTCCGCTATCACTCACTCTGTCGTTTCCAGAGTTATTTTCCTTCCCTCGCGTCTGCCCCCTTGATCGCACACTCTTCCTGCCTTTTCTCTTTTCGGCGAGGTTGTGTGTGGAACGATATTCCTCGCGGTGGTCAGGTCTGAGGACTCTACGGATGGGCGGTTCACCCCCATCCCTCATTACTCATGAGGA